>CAWUHX010000106.1:896185-1072955 GCA_963922205.1 Romanomermis culicivorax | reverse complement strand
ATGTTTTACCCACACCCAGGGGATGGAAAAAAAACCCATTTTTCAAAATTTCGACTTTTGGGTTTAATGGGTTTTTTGCTGGGGTTTTTTTGGGTTTATTGTGGGGTGTTTTGGTTCAATGCGGGGTTTAATGTTGTACTCATTTCAAGATTGCCATGTCTATTGTCAAGAACAGTCGCAAGATGATTATTACATAAGATTTAAATAAATGCGATTAAAATTTTTCTGAAATAATACGAAAAATTAAAGGATATTTTCGCTTATGACATCATCCGCTAAGAATTAGTAAAAAAGTTTTCAAGAAAGGAAAAAATTGGCACTTAACAGTTAAGTTACGTTCGAAACTTTCATTAAAATAATTCACTAAGTATTAAAATGCTGATGTTTTAAACCATCTATTCGCAAAACTATGTCTTTATTTATGTGCAATCTTTCAAGTTTTATATTTTGAGCTTACGTAGAATAAAAAAGTAAATTACTAGTACCATTTTGTTGCATGAATACCACAAACTTCATCGCCCGAAATGTGGGGGGACGGATTGTGGGGGACGGGAATGTGGGGGACGGAATGTGGGGGGACGGATTGTGGGGGGGACGGAATGTGGGGGGACGGATTGTGGGGGGGACGGAATGTGGGGGACGGATTGTGTAGGGGACGGATTGTGATGGGGACGGAATGTGAGAGACGGAATGTGGGGGGACGGAATGTGGAGGGACGGATTGTGGGGGACGAATTTTCCACATCCCGCTTTTTTCTAACCCCCCCCCCCTAAAATTTCAGATTTACCCCCACCCCAACTGGTGGGAGGTCTTACAGGTATGGTGGTTTGGGGGATATACCTGTACCCCCCCCCCCCCAACTTGGCCAAGCCAGTACCCAAAATCATAAACCCCCCCCCCCAACCTCCCCCCAGTTGGAAAAAAAATTAAAAAAATTTGCCAAAAAGTGTATGTTTTTTGGCCTTTTCTGGGAAAAAATTTCGACTTTTTTTCTACCCCCCCCGCCCCCCCCAAAAATTTCCGGATTTATCCCCCCCCCCCCCCCCAACTGGTCGGAGGTCTTACAGGTATGGGGAGGACCCCCCACCCCCAACTTGTTCAACTAACCCTATACCCAACCTCCCCCAAACTTGGAAAAATTGGAAAAAATCAGCAAAAAAGTGGCTATTTTTCGCCTTTTTTGGGAAAATTTTTTTAAAATTTTTTGGACTTTTTTGGGGGGTTTTTCGACCCCCCGTCCCAAAATTTTGGAAACGTTTTACGTTAGGACCCTCCACCCCCCAAAATTTTGAGTTTACCCCTCCCCCCTCCCCAACTGGTCGGACTTCTTACAGGTATGCCTCAGCACTGTTTTTTTTCCACGAACTTTTTTCCACAAATGTGGGAAGAGGTCCAATTTTTTTCCACATGTGGAAAAAATTTTTTTTTTCGCCTTAAAATCCTCGTTTTTTTTCGCTTAAAAAATGCTCTTAAAACACTTTATTTTAAGTGTTTTGAGCTTTTTTTAAAGCATTCTTTTTTTTGATCATATAAGTGTAGACAACCTCACAGCAGGGGTTGTCTACGCAGCGAAAATGACCTGCTGATCTCAAATAGTTATCAAATGCCATACTCGGATCAAAGTCGCCCCTGATCAAAGTCATCCCACTTTACCTTATCTCAAAAATTATATTTCAATATCGTGTTCATAAATCTTAATTTCTAGAAATCATTCGAAAAATTTTAAAAACCATTAATTTTGCTCGTAACCTTTCACAAATTCGGCCGAAAAGCTATGAGTCGAGTCAGAAGCACTGTTTTGTTTCACATTTGCACTATAATGTGCAAAAAAAATCTGGGATGTGGAAAAAATTTTTGAGGTCTTTCCACAAATGTGGAAGAAAAATTTGGGGTTTTCATATTGAAAAGATACATTTTGGTGCATTTTTAGGAGGTCCAAATCTCAAAATTTTCCGGTGCCGGTTATAACTTTAATAATCATCATCATTTATTACCAAGCTCAGGCGCGGCTTTTAGCATGTCTACCTTCACTTACCTTTCAATCTTTAATAGTTTTCGTCATCTTAAACGTATTATTCCATGTTTAATTGGCAACCTTGCATATTATATATCTTTATATTCAATGAAGATCCGCATTTTTTACTTCGAGAAAGATCAACACGTCAATTTTCTCATTTTTTTGAAGTGTTTGTTCTTTTCTTAACGTAAATTCAATTCAAAAGCTTCATGGAAGTATTTTTGAAAAATTTCTACGCTTCTGACTCATAGCTTTTCGGCCAAATTTATTAAACGTTACTAACAAATTAATGGTTTTAAAATTTTCCGAATGATAAATTTCTAGAAATTACGATTTATAAACACAAAATGTAACTCTAATTTTTGAGATATATGATCAGAATGATTATCAGAATGCTTTAAAAAGCTCAAAAACACTTAAATAAGCGTTTATGAGCATTTTCAAGCGAAAAACGAGGATTTTAAGACCAAAAAATTTTTTTCCACATGTGGAAAAACAATTTGACCCCTTTCCACATTTGTAGAAAAAATTTCGTGGAAAAAAACAGTGGTCAGAAGCGTAGAAATTTTCCAAAAATACTTCCATGAAGCTTTTGAATTCAATGTACGTCAAGAAAGGAACAAACGCTTCAAAAAGTTTAGAAAGTTGACGTGTTGATCTTTCTCAAAAAATCTATGAAGGAAAAAATGCGGATATCGTCATTAAATATAAAGATATAATATTCAAGATTGCCAATTAAACATGAAATAATTCGTTTAACGTTATGAAAGTTATTAAAGATTAAATGATAAGTAAATGATAAGTAAAGGTAGACACGCTAAAAGCCGTACCTGAGCTTGGTAAAAAATAATAATGATTATTAAAGTTATAACCGGCGCCAAGCGCCGGAAAATTTTGAGATTTGGACCTCCTAAAATGCACCAAAATGCATCATTTCAATATGAAAACCCCTAATTTTTCTTCCACATATGTGGAAAGACCTCAAAAATTTTTTCTACATTCCAGATTTTTTTCCACATTATCGTGCAAATGTGGAAAAAGCAGTGTTCCTCAGTCGACCATTTTTGAGGATTTTTTTTTTGAAGAAAGAAGAAAGAAAGGAATTTATTAAATGCGAATAAATACAAGAGTAAATGCGACTAATACAGAAAAGCTCATGGACGTGAGAAAAGCACGTGCGAATTGAGCTTTAAAAAACGACTCAATTTAGACCGAAAACAGGGCATATTGTTCGAATGAATGATATCATCGGGTAGGGAATTCTAAACATCAATATTTCGCGAGCATAAATCATGTTTTAAAGCGTTAGAGTTATATTTCAATATATACAATTTAAATAAGTTAGACGCGCGATAATTGAATCGACTCAAAGTGAAAAATAAGTCGGGTGGAATAACTTTAAATTTCAAAATTAAGAACATGTAAGATAGGTCGATACACGTACGTCTAAATGCAAGGTCATCAAGGCCAGATTTGTTGAGGCGCTCCTTATAGCTTAAATCTTTATATCCAAAATGTCTTTTTGTAAACCTTCGTTGAACTTTTTCTACCAATTTAGTATCCCCAACCAGACAAGGATTCCAGAGTGGTGAACCATATTCCAGGATAGGGAGAACATAGGATTTAAAAGCCCTGATTTTTAATTCATTGAAGTTAGAGTGAAAAACATTTTAAAATCAAATTTGCCACCCTAGATGCTTTTTTAACCACATAATTACAATGGGCAGTTGCTGATAATTTTTCATTGAACATAACACCGAGATCCTTCATCTCTGAAACAGTAGGAATCAGAAAATCGTTTATATAATACTCAACTTTGGGGTTATTACTCCCAAGATGCAAAACAGAACATTTTTCCAGAGAAATAGATAATTGCCATTTCAATGACCATTCATAAACTTTGACAAGATCGCCTTGTAGTACTTCAGCATTTTTTGTAGCATTGAATATTTCCACATCATCAGCAAAAAGATAAATTTCACTGCTAATACCATCAAATATATCATTTATGAAAATTAATAACAATGTTGGTCCCAATACACTACCTTGAGGAACTCCACTAGTAACCTTAATTGGATTAGAGAAGCCATTGCCAATTTTTACCTGTTGAGTCCTATTAAATAAAAAACCATGTAACCATCCTAATAAAAAACCAGATATGCCATAGGAAGCTAATTTTACAAACAGTTTTTCATGAGAAACAGTATCAAATGCTTTCTGAAAATCGATAAAAATTGAATCTGTTGCTACTTTTTTATCCAAATTTTTAGCCCATAATGTTTTACAACTTAAAAGATGAAGGACACAAGATTTTTTCTTTCTAAATCCAAATTGTCTATCATTCAGAAAATTATTTGACTCAAAATAAGCCATCATGTCTACATTTATAATACTTTCCATAGCCTAACATGAGACACAACATAAAGAAACTGGTCTATAATTTTCTACCTTTGCTGGGTCCTTTTTTTGAAAGGTACCACATTTGATGTTTTCCAAATATCTTCTAATTGTCCAGTTCTGAATGAAATTTCAAAAATTGTTCTCAAAAGTTCTGCCAAAACTAGATATGATTTTCTCAGCAAAAAGGCACACAGACCATCAGGACCAAGAGACAGTGTAGGCTTCAAATATTTTAGAGTCAATAGGACTCTTAAGAAATCAAATTTGATTGATAAATCTTTATTAAACTGCTTTTGAGAATATTCAGGGATTTTTTCATTGTCCAAGATAAATACTGATCCAAAATATTGGTTGAATATTTCACTTTTCATTTTATCATCAGTTATATCAGACTCACCAGAAACAATAACAGGGATAGTGTGTCTCAACTGAGTTTTATTATTGATAAATCTATAAAAATCCTTGATTGAATTCGATTTTAGCAAACATTCTTTCTTTCTAGCATAATATTTAATCATTGCAGTTTTCAAGACTTTGGAATTGTGTTTCAGTCTATTTTTGTTAGCATAACTACAATTTTTAACATAATTTTTCCATAAGTTTCAATAATTTTTGAAACTGAGGAAAATTTTTTTGGTGGTTAGGCATCACTTTAGGGAAAAATTTTTTGATGGTCAAGTTCATACTTTTGTCAGATTGTCAGCTGTGAGTATTTTCCAGAAAATCCCGTAGATTGAGGTTATTTTTCTAGAAAATCCCTTACTTATTGCTTTATTATTTTCCAACAACGATTCCATTGCTCCATTTTCTAGTTCTACTTCACAAATTATGGCAATTTCACCAGAATTAACAGACTTCTTCTGCATTAACCAAAAGAAGAGAAATATTGAGAATCTCGGTATGAATCTTGAAGATCAAATGGAAGTTGGATCATCTGCTCAAGCTTAAAGCCAAACCATTTCTTCGTCATCACTGTGATCAGTCTTAACTGTTCGGCATCTGAATTAATTGCAGAATTATGTGAAGCACAAGCTTCTGTATCAGACTAATGAAGTCAATTTTACAATCTGTGAATAAATCAAATGAATTATTCTCTTGCTTGGCTCTAAGCAAGTCATAGCTCGAAACTTTGTGCAAAAAAATGTCGGTTTTTTGGTGGAATAAGATATACAAATTAATGAGAAATGTTCAAAGAACACATCAGAAATGATTTTGATCGATTTTTATGCAAAGAAAGTAAAAAAATTGTTTTTTCCTCATGGAGAAAAATTGAGGTTTTTCTTCGAATGGGGCAAAATGTTTTTGGCAAAAAACACTGATTTCCATTCATTTATAGTTTTATTTTTATATATTATTCTATTGCATAGTTTGAAAATGTCATTCTGTCTAATGCTTATTGTTTATAGCTTTTAATGACATATTTTGAATAAATGTTTGATTCTTGGTTGTTTTTTGACGAATTTGATGAAATGCAAGATTTTTCTCGCATCTTACCTGTAAGAAGTCCGACCAGTTGGGGCATGCCTGTAATTGGCGGCGGGCAAGCTTTTTATTATAGCAAAGGATAGGTTGCAATATGCAACCTGACAAAAATTCAGTTGCACGGTTGCGCACTCTAAAATTGATGAATTTATCTGATTGTATCCGAGAAACAATGAAAATCTAGTTTTTTATCGCATTGAGTACGCATCAGCTTTAGACTTTCAAAACTGAAATTCCCGAGGCACAGAGAAAAAAATGAAAATGTACGGAGCAACAAAAAAATTTGGATTTTGAGATTTATGAGGAAACTTTTTTTCGTCTCATCCTTCCAGAACTATCGAATATCAATCGTCGTCTTATCGTTTGACAAAGAGGACAAATATTTGTCTACTACAACTTATGATTATAAATGGAAAAATTGTTCCTAAATGATATAAAGATAAAAAAGCGCATTTTGTCTCGGATTCTAATATCAATAATTCAGAAAAATTTGTATTTTTATATTCTAGAATGATGAAGAATGATTCTATTCAACACTTAATGTCTAATAAAAGATCCAATTTGTCTGTGACTTTAACGAGTTTTCAGTCGGGCTGCAAACTGAAATTCGAAAATTAGACAAGCAACTAAAAACTTGAATTCTTCATTCTTCAACTAGCAAAAGCTCCGGTTTTCAAATGCAAAAAGTTTATGTTTACGAAAGTCGAAGTTATTAAGGTTCGCAAAAAGATTTTTAATGAATGAATGAAAAGATTTTATTACCTGTCAATGTGAAAGCAAAATTACAATACAAAATAAATAATCGGAAAATGTCCTTATTTTTTCGTCGAATAATTGGAGAAACAATATAGGATCAGGTATTTATCCAGAATACGTTGATGTTTAAATGTTATGAGCATAAACTAGGAAGACATTTCCTAACCACTCACTAGAAATAATAAAATCATAAATCATTTGAAATTCGGCGCGAAGCGACAGAAAATTTTCACTCTGAAGGGGTTGAAGAGGACCTCCCTTAGTCCCTATACCCAAATATCGGAATCCCTCCCACTTGGTCAACCCTATACCCAACCCCCCAAACTCGGAAAAATAGTGGAAAAAGTACCTTTTTTGGCGTTTTGAGGAAATTTTTGTTTTTCTTGCGATTTTTTACCACCCACCAAATAAAATTTCAGATATTTTTGACGTTTTTCTGCTTATTCTAGCATTTTTATATTCGTCAAAAATTTAAAAACATGATAATTTTTGAGATTGAAATTTAATTTGACAAATATATCGGAATCAGGGCCGCGCACAAGGGCGGGCGGCCGCCCCCCCCCCCCCCATTGAGGCAGCATGCAAACAGTGTATCGCGTAAAGTCAACATTTTCTGGGGCTATCCAGTAAAAAAATGTAGTCTGCCCCCCCCCCCCATGAAAAAATCCTGTGCACGGCCCTGATCGGAATTGTTATACAAAAATCTAAGAGCATAACATCATTGAGTTGCAGAAGAATTTCGCGCTTTAGCGACCTCTGTAAGGTATATACAGCGTATAGGTATTCACCTATAGTTACTTCTCATGCTTAGGGCGGAGCGGAACATTGTAGGCGGGCGCCTAACGCCCGTCCCCTTAGGCATCTTATCAAGTTCATTCTAATAGCAGTGCAGTGAATGTACAAGAATGGATGTTTTTTCTGAATTTACTTGTTTACTCATTCAAGTTCACACTTTCATATTTACAGTGCCGAAAAGGTTTTTGGGGTGGGTGGCGATGTTGCCAGACTGGCATTTTCTATGCCAGATCTGCTACTATTTGCAGTGATTAGTCATTGATCTGGCATAATGTCCTGATTTTTTTGTCACAATTTTGGCATTTTTTGATAATCAAGTTTTTACTGGCTTTTAGTATTTTGTCAGAATTTACCGTACAATAGAGGTAAAATACTCCGTTTTTTGAATTTATTTCGATTTGTTTCGTTGTCCATCTTGTTCTTGTAGTTTCTCGACTGTTATTTTTGTGCATTTTGTTTATAACATCGATTGCATGTCCTCACGAAATAATTAAACTCAAAACTTAAATGCTCCAAAGATATTTATTAAAGGTTATGAAGGCTTTTGAACCTGAATCAGCACTTCATCACCAACTGCCCATCAGTGCAGTGTTACGCAAATTTTTTGAAATTGATCGTGGAAGTGCCTTAATAGAATATCATTTGTTGCCATGAAAACAGGAATTACTCGAAGATACAGGGGATTCTGTTAGTTTTTGGTTCAGCCTGTTTTATCAAAACGGTTTTCAAGAAACTAGCCATTCTGGAAACATTTGCAATTTTGTATTTGCTTTAATGTCATTACCTTTCTCTAACACATCAGTTGAACCAGTTAACGGGTGAGTCATAATAAATGAACCTCTACTCGCTTTGAATTTTTCTCAGCTTCCATATGTAATAAAATGTTCGTCAATGGCTTATTTTAAAGACAATTTTATTGTCTATAAACAACAATAAGCTACTATTCACAATAATTACCTTTGTTTTGAAAAACACGGTTCAAACGAACAGTAAAAGATTTACAACTTTCTAAACAAATTTCAGGCCTAATTCGTTTCACAGCACGTTTCAATTCTTCAATCAAGGTTTTCATGTTTTTCACACGATTCCAGTGCATTTGACTGACAAACTCATTCCAAATAGAATAATCCAAAGGATTCAGGTCGTGCGAATTCGGAGGCCAACGCCAATACAATGTTAGAATCATCAACAGACTCAGGAGAAAATTCTGCATCTAATAGAGTTAGTTTAGACTCCAAATGTAAAATATTCTTTGTGTAACATGTATGAAAATGAGAGGCTAATTTATTATGACTCACCCGTTATTTCAACAATGAATATTGTAAAGTCAAAGTTTCGTAGCCATTTACAAGTCAGGCTGTTAGATTCTATTTTGTGTACTCGCCATTGTCTTGCCTGGGAAAAAGAATCGTACAAACGCTTAACCGTTACATAAAATATGTTAAAATTGTTTAATGCTGAAATTATGAATGTGATGTTGTAAAATTAATGATGCTTGCTCAGAAATTGATTTCATGAGGCTGGTTGACATTTAAATGCTAGAGCGTCTATTACCTGCAAATTATTGAATAGAGCTTCTAATGTTGTGTCAGTTTTTTATGTTTGAAAAGTCTGGCTATTTTAGCATTGGAAATATGGTATTGTTCTGGCATTATTTGAAACAAACATGGTATTTTTCTGGTACTAATTTTTAGAAAATCTGACATTTTCTAAAAATTTGATCTGGCAACACTGGTGTCTGGCTGAGAGACGGATAGTGAGTTAATTTGCGCATGTTCCTTACACGTTAAAAAACTAGCCGGCGTACGTTGTCTATACATACACGCTGAATATAGCTCACAATAAATTGACATTTCTCAGTATTTTAACGGCCAAAAATATGAGGGTCCCTATGACTACCCTATGGCTTGCCATGGGATCGGAAAATGCTGAGGGGCTCGTCCAATGGCTAGCCATGTGGCCGAAGATTTTTGGGGAGGGGGTTCCTATAGCACTTTCACCCCAATTGCACGTATGTAATGAACCACATACTTTTGGTCATAAAAATACTGAAAATATAAAATTTTTAATTCTAGATGCCAATTTTTGAACAAAAATGGTCAAAAATGTGAATATTCTCGGCGCTTCTCACCAGTTGAACATTTTTTACTATTTCTCGACAAAAAATACTGTTTTTCGTACCAGAGGTCCCCAAGGTCGAAAATTTAGGTAGGGATAAAATCGTAAATTTTAAGGGTAGTACTTGAAATATGCCGGGGAAAAGGAAACGAGAGCATGAAGAGGCAGAATTTTAAGAACATAATGTTTTTCTTCCCAAGGGGCGATTTTTTGATTAATCACATATACATAAGTCATTATTTCATCTCCCAATTATATTTATAATGATTTCCTACAAGTAGTATATATTAATGTGCTGATATCCTTTCCTAAAAATCGCTATATGGCACAGAAGTTGCATACTTTCCCATTATCATTTGCTCAGTAAATGTGTCAAAAAGATCAGTGAGTAATTCTTCAGAATCACACATTCTGCAATTTTTCTCGAATTACTATAACCTACTGGGGAGAGGATGAAGTCTACCAAAATTTTTTGCTATAGTGAGCTGTTTTTATGGGGGTAGTAAATGAATTTCCAAATCTAAGACGGGGGTAATACCCCCCCCCTCATACCCCCTCCCCATGGGGTGCTCTGTTTCGTACCGTTTTTTCGGACTTTTTTGGTGAAAATAATCAATTTTTTCACCCTCCAGGGACCCCCTCAATACATTTTCGGAGATTCGGTGACCTCGTTTTTCTATTATATACAGACATGCGCAGCAAGAATTTTCCAGTGGGAGGGTCCTTCGACTTTTTATCCAGGGGTAGGAAGTCAGGCTAGCAAAAAAAACAAAAAGTTCCACAAGCTTGTTTTTTATGCAAAATATGCACAAAAATCATCAAAAAAGGTGTCTTCAAAAAATTTTAGGGTGGTGTTTGTGTTTCACGATTTTTTGGGGCCAGAGGATGCCCAGGGCTACAGGTGTGAGGCTTTTTCCCCTACCCCTCCTATATGCATGTATGGCTATATACATGTATGGGGTAGGCATATTTCTTACGTATATTCAGTGGAGATGTATCGAGGAACCGGCCCGAAATGAGACTCAAAATTGCCCGACTATTTTGCGGGACCCGAATCCGATATTCTCAAAATTTTGAACCCGAGTCCGATATTCCTCAAATTTCAGACCTTGACTCAGACCCGATATTCTTGAAATTTTGGACCCGACACATCTCTAATATTCAGTGCGGTTATTTAACCATTGATATTCAACGTTTTTTTCAATAGTTAGTTTTTGATTTCAAGTTTTCTGGTTAATTTTAATCTTATTTTTCCTCACTTTATCATAGTTGTTAATGCGTCGGAGAGATGCTGTCACTGATTGACTGATTCTGACATACCTGTAAGAGGTCCGACAAGTTGGGGGGAGTAAACCCGAAATTGTGGGGGGGGGGGGTCGGAAAAAGACGAAATTTTTCCCAAAAAAGTCATTTTTTGCCAATTTTTTTCTCATTTTTTCAAGTCTGGGGTTGGTTGGGTACAGGGTTGGCCAAATTGGGGGGGGGGGGTTCCCCCAACCCCCCCCCCCCCAATTACAGGTATGGATTCTGATACTTTTGTTGGGATATGATTCAGAAAAATGCAACAATCTTGTAAATCGTTTTCTCAATAGATGTGTGTAGCTTGCGTTTTTAATGAAATTACGACAAACGGATAAAGTATAGATGTTTATAACTATGGCTAGCTTTGGTACTGAGTTGGGTTTTGGTTTAGGCTAGTCGTAGTCTTGGCATACAAGCGCATAGGGTGGTAGAGAAGGTTAACCCCCCTACTTGAGACCCTGGACCAGAGGTCCCCAAGGTCGAAAATTTAGGTAGGGGTAAAATCGTAAATTTTAAAGGTAGTACTTGAAATATGCCGTGACCTTTTTTTTTTGTTCCCAAATTTTTGCCAAGGAGGGGGGAGTTGCAGTACTCTAACCACATAGAACTTACATAAATGAATAATGCCCCTACTTTATGCTTCTTACAGTCAAACAAATTTACTAGTTCAACTCCATTTTCCAGCTCCCAATCATGCAACTTTAATGCACTAATTATACGTACAGAATAGTCACACTTTGAAGACTGTTGTGCCAACTGATTCCTGCACATTTCAAGAATCGGGCACGACATACCTTTGGAAACATTGTTTCAACCAGCAGTATGGGCTTATCCCATCGCTGATTAGGCTTGGAGCAGTCTTCCATTTGAAAGTCCTGATGCTGAATGTGACTTTAGTATTATTAATCACATTAGACTATGAACTACTAGTTTCAAACCAAGTACCACTCCTGATCCACGTCAACAGACCTCACATGTCTCAACTCATAGCAGGAAAGTATGCCACAGCTTGGGTAACCATGTGCGCACAGAAGACCCAATGCAGAAACGGGGAAAAGGAAAGGAGAGCATGAAGAGGCAGAATTTTAAGAACATAATGTTTTTCTTCCCAAGGGGCGATTTTTTGATTAATCACATATCATTATTTCATCTCCCAATTATATTTATAATGATTTCCTACAAGTAGTATATATTAATGTGTTGATATCCTTTCCTAAAAATCGCTATATGGCACAGAAGTTGCATACTTTCCCATTATCATTTGCTCAGTAAATGTGTCAAAAAGAGCAGTGAGTAATTCTTCAGAATCACACATTCTGCAATTTTTCTCGAATTACTATAACCTACTGGGGAGAGGATGAAGTCTACCAAAATTTTTTGCTATAGTGAGCTGTTTTTATGGGGGTAGTAAATGAATTTCCAAATCTAAGACGTGGGTAATACCCCTCCCCCCAACATACCCCCCCCCCATGGGGTGCTCTGCCCTGGACACCCACCAGGTCCAAAAAAGTTGCCAAACACCCCCTGAACTTTTTTGAACTTTTTGAAATCATGGACCAAAATGCTTTTGAGGATTACCTTTTAAAACATAAGATTGTCAAAATTAGTAGGCTTGATAAACCTGTGATTAATTTTTGAATGAAGAACCTTATTTTCTTTAATATATATTTTTCACTTCACATAAAATGTTTTTTGTTTTTCGTTTGTTAATCATTATTTAAAAATCGGGTCGTGCTTATTTAATTGCATGATTTCGTTTTCAGTTCACATAAAATGTTTTTTGTTTTTCGTTTGTTAATCATTATTTAAAAATCGGGTCGTGCTTATTTAATTGCATGATTTCGTTTCTGGCGTAAATTATTTTTTAGGGTCGTCTTAAAGTTGATTTTTGGGCATGCTTTATTTCGCTCTTTCAGGATAAAAGATCGTCAGGTAAAAAAATTGAAGTTGATGGTTTTGTGCATATTCTTGCCGTGCATGTCTGAATCTTAGGCTTAAGCTAAGCGTTAGGCGTAAAAGCATAGCTGGCCAGGCGCTACAGTTCCACGGCCTAACTCTCGCGTAGCCTCGGCAAAATTATTTTTCATTCCACAAGTTATACAGTTACGTTTATTAACATGAACAGTTCGTAAGATTTACGGTATTTTCTTGATAACAGCCCCGAAAAAAATACAGAATCGGATATCTGCACCAGCGTCCCACACCTTCCGGGATTGTTTCTGCAGACACCGAATATCGGAAAAATGTTCAGCAAAATTTTCTGAACAAAATGAAAATTTTTTTGTTGATTTTTGAACTTGACTCATTGAAAATATTCCGTAGAAATTAGAATTCTTTGACTGCGACGAATATGAAATTGTGGATTTTCCTATATTTTTTGGTCACTCAATTTAACACAATTATTTTCAAGTTGAAACTATAAATCAAAAGGTAATCAGCGTTTTTTGTGCACGAACATTTGTGCCATTGGCACCAAAGGCCAACAAAAATCTGCGAAAATTATAGGATTGAGATAAGTCAACGAAGAAGTATAGAAAAATTCGCGATTTCAAATTCATCGCAGTCTAATTTTCACTAAATGCAGTGTTTTTTCATGTTTTTGTAATGTATTGTGCAACGAATCTAATGTTTTTTAGCGCATCTCTATTAATTTATATTCAAGGCTCCAATTTGTTACGTTGATTCTAAGAATTTTCGCTGTCAGTGAAAGTGATATGCAAAAATGCGTTCCAAAACGTAACGAAACATCGATTGTGGACATTTTTGAGCCAAAAAATTTCAACGTGTCTAAAAATTTTGGTGATTGCTTTTTCACTTTTGTGAAAACAGTTATGGAAAGAACAGTAGCAGTTTGCTCTTTAAAGCGGTCTAAACAACTAGATAGCTCATTCGCATAGGCATTTCTGAAAATCATTATATTCATTGCGTATCTGGGTGTCCAACTCTTTTGTTCTGATCAGCAGTTAATTTTGTCTCTTGAAAGTGACGCGACAGCTCCCCAGCAAGTCAAATTATCGCTGCAAACAATAAAAACAATATTTACGTATTTTGTCTTCCTGCGCTTTGAAAAATGCATTATTGGTGACTTTCAAATACGGAAAACAATGTTAATGAAAAACTGTGATAATGTAATAACAAAGTCATTCTGGCCAATGTGCTAGTACCCCTCCTGCATTAGAAATATACATGGTTGTCGCACTTGGGTAAAAAATAATTAGAATTAGTTATTGTGTTCTAATCCGGAACGAAATTTCAGAAACTTTCAGCTTATTCCTGCTTTTCAATTGGTGAATTTAAAGTCTTAATGACTTTCTATTCTCTGTTAAAGCGTCTCGCAATAAATATCTATTATGCGTTTTTTCATATTTTATTTTTAGCTGTTGCCTACACTTTATTGTTAAAGTTCATCACCCCAAAATCAAGTGTTATTTCGGAATACAGTTGCTTAATTTTCTTTTGCCCTAGAAAGCTATATGGATCTTTCTGCATGCAAAATTCTTGTCGTCGGTGCCGGTGGTATAGGTTGCGAATTACTTAAAAATCTCGTTTTATCGGGTTGCAAATTCATTCATGTGGTAAGATATGTAATCACTTTTTATTTGAAAATATACACTTAAGCATATCCGTTGAACCTGCTCCAACTTTTTCATTTGATCAGTAAAAGATGAACATCTAAGAAGTGCACCATATTCAGAAGTAGGAAGGACCTCGTATAACCTCGATTTTTAATTGATTCAAAATGTGAATACTTATCAAGCCTGGGCCTCCATCGTTCATTGGAAGAAGTTTTTCATTTTCTCTTCCTTAAAAAAAATGCCTTTGGAATACTACTAACTCATTTAGCTCCTAAAAATTCTGCCAAAAATATATCACCTTTCTCTTCATTTTTGTTCGTTATCTCTTGCAGGTTGATCTCGATACTATCGAATTCAGCAACCTTAATCGTCAATTTTTATTTCGTCGAGAACACGTTGGCAAACCGAAGGCTCAGGTAAGTCCCAATTTCTCATTTGACTCTTATCACAGAATTCTTTGAGACGGGAATAACCTATGCGTATTTGATGGCTTTATTTTTCTTAGTCCTGCTTTCTGCTCGAAACATTTTCGTTTTAATCTTTTATCTGATCCTGTTGCTAAACATAAGGATACTCAAAATAGAATTTCAATAACGGATTTAATACTCACTGGTCTAAGTTATATTGTTTTCTTTTTCAAGGTTGCTTCAGAGACTGTGAAAGCCTTTGGTCCACCAGATTTAGAAGTTCAATGGCACCACAAGAATATTACTGAGTGAGATTGCAGATATTTCTTATCTAAAGCTTTTTTCGTGTAATCTAAACTTTTTTCACTACAGTCCTGAGTTCGACGTAAATTTTTACAAACAATTCGATTTCGTTCTGAATGCTTTGGATAATAGAGGTTAGACCAAGTTGTGTCGTTGCATAAATTTCGTGCATAAAAATGATTATGTATAATAATATAATGTGACATGACCAGAACTGCAGTACAAAACGCGTTGTCTTTTTTCTAAAAAATCTAGATCTTCAGGATACTCAGTATTTTTATATGATGTAAATTTTTATCGTATTTTGAAGTAACATAGTTCATTAAGCAATCATCAAGAGGGAAGAGGCTAACTTTAAATCATGCCATGATGACTATTTTCACGAGTCGTCACTGGAGCTTGTACAGGATGGTCCAAAAACAATCAGCTTTGAAATAGTACGTTAAAGCTATCATTTCTGATATTAGGCTCCCATAATTTTGCGTTCTATATCAAAATTACTCTAGTTCAGAAGTTCATGGATGTTCGAAGTCTTCAATTTGGTTGATACTCATGCGAAGCCACTATATTTTGATTTTTCATATCATATTATTTGACAAATTCTAGAAAAATTGGAAAATGTAATAGAAAATATTGCGGAAGAGTCAATTTCTGAATAAGAAACGCTCCTTAAGATAAATATTTGATGTTAATTAGCTGTAAATAGGCTTTGTGTCCTTTTGTAACTCTCAATGAAAGAAGTATGGCCAGTTTTAGAAAACTATGTTTATCGACATTAACAATTGTTTACTAGGATAGAAACTGGACATTCGCTGTTTAGTCCTTTCCGTTTTTACTTTACTAATGGTAAAACATATTATATAATGCTTATATTGCTTGCAATATATACATAGGTAAACTTACTGACTGGGCTTTCCGTTTTTGGACCATACTCCAAAACTAATTTGTATTTGTTTTTTTGGCTCGCACTTTTTTCGAATTTTTTTGTTCTAAGCTGCCAGAAATCACGTTAATCGATTATGCC
Organism: Romanomermis culicivorax; assembly: GCA_963922205.1. Lineage (NCBI taxonomy): Eukaryota > Metazoa > Nematoda > Enoplea > Mermithida > Mermithidae > Romanomermis > Romanomermis culicivorax. Next base: position 1,056,776 of record CAWUHX010000106.1, on the reverse strand, counting down.
TGGCCACAGACATTTATTTAATCGAAAGTGGTTCTGCAGGATACCTTGGACAGACCACCGTCATAAAGAAAGTATGTTTAGAATCGAGGACATTTCCCAGAGAAATAGTTTGATTTCTTTAGAGAAAATTTTTGTGAAATGATGCTTATTTTTATTCTAATTTGGTCGTCGAATAGATTTTCACAGGTCGAAGATGATGCTTCACGTCACTTGATGCCTAATTATAGTCTGCTTATTGAGCTGTGTTGTCTATTTCAAGGGCGTCACTGAATGCTACGAATGTCAAGCTAAAGCGCCACCGAAAAGTTACCCTGCGTGTACAATCAGAAATACGCCTTCAGAACCGATTCATTGTATAGTTTGGGCTAAACATTTATTCAAGTAATATTAGCGTTGTATGTTGTGCATTATAATTTCATCATTTTACTTTTAGTCAATTGTTTGGGGAAATTGATCCAGATGAAGATGTATCGCCCGATTTGAATGACACAGAGATTTCTAGTAAATATAGATAATACATAGTTTTCTATTGAAACTCTCATATAGATAAGAAACATTCTTTACAAAAAATCTGAAAGTAATCAATTTTTATCTACTCTATGTAACAGGTTCTGGGAATAATAAGAGCTTTTATTCATCTTTTTTTTTTAAATTCGTAATAGCTCCGTATACTCCGTATTCATTTTTTGTGGCGCTTCAACCATGCGTGTGACCCTAGTGGTTTCTTGCAGCCATCTTGGCATAGGCGTACGCAGGATTTTTTCATATAGGGTGTAATTCAACATTTTAACAATTACTGTTATAAAATCAGCTATAAATGATGCTTTTGTTGTCACATATAGGAAGTAACTTTTCTCATGAATTTATCCGCTATTAACATTTCTATGGTTCCGATTAGAATCATCTAATTTTATTTAGCTCTTGATCCGGCGCAGAGCGCCGGAGAAATTTTTGCATTTTCTCTTTCGAAAACGCTGGAAAATGAACCTTCAAACGTTGGGAAATAAATTTAAATCAGACTGATGAAGTGTAATTTGTTCGCCCTTCCGGCGCGAAGCGCCGGAAAAATTTTCGGGTTTTTATATTCTAAAACGCTGGAAAATAAATCTCTCCAACAGATATTCGTGAACAGAAGTTTTAAAATCGCAGTCTAGAATGATGTCTTCAATTTCCATCTTCAATAAATGCAAAAGTTCAGGTTGCAAACGTTTAAAAAATTCCTAGCATCGAGAGAAAAAATTGAGAGAATTGATGGAAAATCTCTATTTTCGGCGACATAATTGACTGTTAACGATTAGAAAATGAAACGAGCTAGCTTGATTGATAGAAACTGTTGAGCATTAATTAGTAAATCGAAGTAGGTATGTTAACGGCCGCGCCCGATAAAAAATAGTTATCATTATACGGTATACATTTTTAATCGAGCACTAGTTAGTACTTTGTGACAGAAATATCTGAATTGAAAGGAATTAGAAAAAAAATTTCAATTTTTGCTCACTGGGTGCAATTGCATCCGCTGCACCCAGTGTCCGTACGCCCATGCATCTTGGTGGGAGGAGGTCAGACTCAGAGGTGGTTAAATAACATAATTTCAACGTCAAGAATTGCAGAAAATTTCTCCAAAATGCGCGTTCTGAAAAGTCCATTAAAAAGCTATTTTTGGTGCGAGGCGTCAAAAATTTGTGCTCTTTCAACTTTTTCGATCGAAATTTACGTCTTTGGCCTATAAATTGAATTTTTTAGGTTTTGGTCTGAAAAAATGGGAATTTGGATACCTGCCCTAATTTTCCTAATGTATCCTGTGTTGGCCCACGCTAGAGAGTTGACGGATACCATGCTATGTGACGACATCTCGCTAGGGGATTCTCATCGCACTTCAGAGCCTCAGTTACATGTACATGTATGTCTGTATGTCTTGAACCCGTCGTTTCAGGTGCTGGAAAATTTCCATTAGATGAAAATAAAAATGGCAATGGTCATAGTGATAATAGTCAGTCGCTGAGGATTTCTACTCGAAAATGGGTCCAGGATAACGGATATGATCCTGAATCGTTATTTACCAAGGTGAAGTTATGCTAAAAGTCCGTGCAACCGATCAGAAACCGAATTTTCTTCCGCGCAGTGCGGTTATGATTGTCAATACACATTATTTAATTTAATACACAGAACTTAAATTTTACAGTTGTATTATGACGATATACGTTATTTATTGTCCATGTCAAATTTGTGGAAAAAACGAAGCCCACCGGTAGCTCTAAATGTTCAAATTTTAGAAGAACGTGACGGTGAAGTTCAAGGTAATAGATGTAATTGTGTTGTAATTTTCATTATTATGTGTTCACATTGTTTAAAAGTTGATTTTTATTATAGATTGCAATACGTCTTTGACTATTGAAGATCAAAAGTTGTGGACCTTGATTAAGTGTAAATCAGTATTCACGGAATGTGTTACTAAATTGAAGCAGCGATTTGATTTGTCTAAGAGTGGGGATTTTTTGATTTGGGATAAGGTAAGCTTCATCAGTCAATGAAGAGGGTCACTTTGAATTTGTAAATCACATTAATTTACTCGGCGAAATGTTCTTTTAGATTTGTTTTTGTGTTTGTTTTCTTCAATGCGATAGACGCTAGTAATATACGATATGTAGTAGTTGACTGAGAAATCTATGTTTACTATCTTTAAAAAGTTTGAAGAAAATTTTTTGTTGCAGGATGACGATTTGTCTATGGATTTCGTTACGGCCTGTGCTAATCTACGTTCTTTCGCTTTCCACATTCCGCTGAAATCCAGATTTGAAATTAAATGTATGCATAGTGTTTTTTAGAAGAGTATAGACAACAGAGGTTCCCAAGATCAGATGTTTAAGGTGGGGGTAAAGTTGAAAATTTGTCTGGATAGTGTAGCTAAAGGTTCACTAAAACGCCATTTTAGCTCGAAACCAGGCAAGTAGTGATCAGTTTTTACGACTTTAGATAGGGGTAATATCCCCCTCGTACCCTCCCTATAGGGCGGTCTGATATACAAAATTTGGCCGTTTTTACTACTTGCGAAAGCGTGGTTTTCTATATAGTGCTCCTCATACTGTATGTGTTTTGTAATCTTGCTTTGCTTATTTGCATGTGCATTTTCTAATTCATGAAAACCTGCATATTTTCGTTTGTGTCATAGGCCAGAATGACAGAAGGCCGTATCATAGGCCATAGTCCTCGATTATGTTGAATCCACACCCGTATGATTGAAGGTGGTGGATTCAGACTGAATTAGATAACCGACGATTAAATGTGTTTATCCGGAGTTTTTAGATTTTTCTCACCAGGTTGTTTGTGACAGGAAATAGATCAGACATCCGTTACTTTTCCGAACGTCGTTTTCGATCAAGTTTTTATTGATTTCATTTGATTTTTGCCTTTTTCCCTCAAAATTGCTTATTGTTTTGCCCCCGTAAGTAGTCTGCTTCATCAAATGGATAAGAAAAGAGACCGATATGCAAATTTTTCCTCTCTGAAAAAACTTCATCGTTGAATGTTTATCTGACCATGCTAATGCTATTGAAAACAAATCGTCTAAAAAGGAGTTCTGGTATGCGATTGTTGATGCATTCAAAAGACCAGCAGTGACTATGTAGGCTATTATTATGATTAGGCTTCACCTGTGTCTTCACAAACAAGCTAAAATAGCATTTAAAATCACGTTTTACTTGATCTGCTGTTAGATCAATAATAATTTGTACCATCTCGTTAAATCGGTGTCGTAGAATAAAATATGCATTATCGTTTTTCAAAAGGATTTAAATGAATTTGACTTCATGGTAACAATTTCCACTATCAAAAACATTTAAATGAATTTGACTTCATGGTAACAATTTCTAGGAATTTGACTGTATAGTAACAATTTCCACGATCAGAATTGATAGAATCGCTCAAAAAATCTACGAAGTGGACTACATTCATGGGTGAATAAAATGTGTTTTCTCATTGAAAAATATGCTTAATCCGACACTTAATTCTGGCACGGGCAGGATTGGAATCAAGGATTAATTTTGATATTTTTTAATCTGCGATGAGGCTAATCGGCCCTCTGTCCTACAACAAAATCGACGATTTTAATTCTGGCTTTATTCGTAGATTAGCCCCAATCCACTTTCCGTTATTTGGGCCATATACTATCCACTCCCGACCGGGTTGATTGCTTCCATGTTTCACTGATTTTATTGTTTTTGTGATATATCATACTCTGGCTCATTTTCACTGCACTTGATAGCTTCCAAATGACTTTTCTGTTCAAAAATAACAAGTTTTAAGCAGTTATTTCTCAACTTAACAAATAGATATTTTTAATTAAGGATTTAGCCTCACAGAAAAAGATTAGCATCTTTATTGAAGTTTCCATGCGTAATCAAATATTAAATATGTCGTGCGTAATTTCCTAAGGGACTGCTTTCTATCTATTTAATCGTTCACTATTCTAGATAATTCATTTAAAATCTCATTTTTTTCCTTTTAGCCATGGCTGGCAATATAATCCCGGCTATAGCCACAACGAACGCCGTAGTTGCCGGGCTAATTGTTATGGAGTTATTTAATTTACACAACAAGAAATTCAATGATTGCGCAACAGTAAGATTCTTTCATTTTTCCGGTAATTGCGCGTATGGTAGATTATTTTTAGACTTACTTGCTGAGGAAACCGAATTACAAAGGGAAATATTTTGTTAAATGTGTGCTTTTTCATCCAAATCCGAAATGTTACGTATGTTCGGAGAAATCTGAGGTAATATCGGTAACCTTTTCAAATTGTGCACAATAGATTTTATAGAGATAACTTATTTTACTGATTGACATGTTGAAGCTTGGATGCATCGTATCGTTAATTACTCGTCAAATTTTGTGTGGTCAACTCGATAGATTCCATGATATTATTTTGTTAAAATGTTGCAGGTACTTGTTAAACTCAACACGGAACAGTTCACGGTTCAATCGTTGGAACAAAAAGTATTTGCAATCATTTTTAACTGTGTTTCGTCGTTCCACTTTGTCTTACTTCCTGTTAGATTCTGAAACAACATTTGCACATGGTGGCTCCTGACGTCGAAATCGATGATAATAAAGGAACGATTATAATTTCCAGCGAAAAAGGCGAAATTTGCGGTAGATACATTAAATTGTTTATTCGATCATTTTTTATCATTTACATCGATAGCACTTCCCTAGTAACTGAGTTTCATTCAATAATATATTTTGAATATTGCAAATTTAGTGAATAAATTACTGTGAAGTTCGATTTTTACTACTGTTCAAGTTGAGTATGCTCACAAATTTGCAGTCCCATGTGACATACATGGCTTATCAGAAAATTTTAGAAATACGAGATAATACTCACTTTCCGGTCTCATTATTTACAAGCATTTCAAGAAGAACCGAGTAAACGTACTGTACTCAGTTTTGTTTTATGGGCCTCTTTGTACATGTACAAAGATCGGCCAAAAATCATTGTATGAAAGAAATCCTTTTGTACGCTAAGAAAGCCGCAATTTGGCGTATTTTTGTACGAATATTCTTCCAGATTAGCATCCGTTCATATCCTTCATGCATGGCGCAAAAAACACACGTTAAAATGCAATTTCTTTTCTTTTTATAATCTTCTGTAGGTTCTGTCATTTTAATGCTAGAAAATCAATTTTCCGACAACTAATTCGACAAAAATAAGGTTCAAAATTTCTGTTTAAACATGTTATTTTATTTAATCGAGCATATAATTAATCTACTGGCATTTTCATCTGAAAAACTTCAATTATATTTGAAATTTCTAAAAATTACTTCCACGATGCTGATGAATTCGAACCCAGGTTTACGTTTAAAAGTAAAAAGTCAAAAAGTTGGAAAAATTGAGATTTTGATTTTCTAAAATTTACAAGATTCATCTTTTTCACGTCGAACCCCCAGCATTTTTTCTCTTTTCAGAAAATTTTTATTTTTTAAAAGCACGATTCGATGCTTTCTGATTTTAGAGCTTGGAGAAGCGTTTTCTGGCCGGGCTATATCGACGGTCTTTGTACATTGTGCAAAATTCCCATAAAAATCTGTGTATCTAGTCAAAAATGTTTGTCTCGTACAAAAAAACACTGGCTCTGTACCACGGTAGTAATTTTCTCTGATGCTCGGAAAAAATGCTCGAAATTGATAACTTATAGATTAAGAAAGAACAATTTCGTCTCGAAAAGTGGGTGAATATTTTTTAGACGCTTTGCTTTATAAATGGTCATTTAGTATAGTTTTTGGGCCATACAAACGAAGCCGAAATACACTCTTTTGAAAACGCTTGACCCCTTGCTTCTCATTTAAATAAACAACTGACCTCACCACAGAAATGTCGCTCTTAGCGTCAGATAGCTGCTATATGTATGCTATTCAATATAATTGATACCAATCAGATTCCAAGAGTTTGAAGGCTCTTTCCATTTTTTGTACACTGAAGGTTATAGAATTTTCGTTTTTTTCCTTATATTTTACTAGGTCTTGATAACAAAACTCTTTCGTCTTTGAATATTAATGATGGAACACGATTAAATTGCGACGATTTTAAGCAACATTTCGTATTGCGGCTTGTTATTGCTAATTCGTGAGCTTGTTTACAAAAATTTAAATGTTCATAGACAAGAAATAAGTTATCAGAAAATTAATTTCATTGGTTTTCTGGAAATATGAATCCGATGTTAATTGAAAATCTGTTTTTAATAATAACTTGTATTCTTCTGGACCACCATTTACTCAAAATCTGCTCATTACGCCAAGTAAAAACAACATATTCAATTTCAGATGTGATCTAAGTAATGACGAATTCGAAATTCAAACCGATACTAGTCAAATACAGCCGAAAGTTGAAGAACCGAACAGTTCTAAAAAAGCTCTGGATGAAGGTTAGCTTGGTTGATTTGTTAATACGATTTCTCGAAGCAGCATACTTTGGTCTGTTCTCATATTTTGAATTGAATATTTGACTGCATCATCCCATTTGTCGTAGTGTGTTTTGCGCTTTCCGTTCGATCAATTTCAATTTTTTCAGTTTGTCAGTTTCTTGTTTTTGTTTTTTTTAATTTTTTTTAAATTTATCTTCTGTGAAACATTTACTGTAACTGCTTTCATCTTTTTCACATTTACATTCATTCGCACGTTTGTTTCACACTAATATTTTTTATTGGGTTTAATCATGAATTCTTTATAGTAAATCAATCTTCATTCTGCTTTATTTTTGCAGAAAACGATATTACGGAAATAGTGGAAACAACTACGGATCACATAAGTGAAACGAAGAGAAAAACAGCTGCTGCAATAATTGGTGAAGACGAAGAAATTTTGACCAAACGAGCTCGTGTAGCATAGAATATGACTAAACTTTTGTGTATCTTGTCGTAATACGGACGTCTGACTGTGCGACTTCGTATGCTCGTTCAAATATTATCTGTTTTTTTGTTGGCACTGTATAGAACGAACGTTGATTTTTGTCGTTTTTTTCTATTATACGAATACAAGTTCGAAAAATCGGGTTTTACACAGGATAATTACTGGACTTTTCCTCATTTTCATCTGGCCAGGCTGTGGCTATACAGGCTGCAGTCTGATTAGACATGATGAACATGTGCGGATGTGTACAGTAAACTGTGACATGCAGTTAACAAACTTCAAGACTTGCGAACAAAGTATAAAATTGACACACCAATATCGCCTATGTACATAGGTATATTGAAACTACAGTAAGCGATATTCATGAGATAAATATTGTAACGTACCTGCTAAAGCAGTACTGTAAACATGTAGCATACTGTATGTAACAGACATTTATTAGATATTATTTTATTTTTCACATTTTATCGTCTCAAGGGTGTCTGGGATTCACACCCAAACATTCCTACAAAATTACGTGAAGTACTTTATTTTGATCCGTTCACACCCCGGTAGCCCAATTAAGATGCCCTAATTAATTTGCACAAACGGCAGCTGTTCCCCTAGAACCTACACTAAACTACACATTCCACAGCTACCGTAATCCCCCGTAAAAATCGTAAACAACACCTGCACACAGTAAAATACGTAGAAGCCCCGCCGTACAGTAGTCTCAAGTGTAACGGTAGCGGCCGCCCCCACAAAACATGTGTATACAGAGAAACCGATACAGGAAGCATGCACAGAAGCACAGAGGTGTGGCCAAGCCCACCGTAGAAAGCAAGTGAAGCACAGAAAGCATACGGTACCAGAAAAGCGTTAGAGAGGCGTAACTAAGAAAGCATAAAAAGCGTAGCCGGAAACGACGATTGGCGGAAGAAGATGGACAGAAGCTCGACCTCCCGCAGCGTCCAGGGAGTGGCCAAAATCGCCGTATAAAAGAAGAAGCAAAGCGTGATTTTGATCATTCTTATTCTCATTCTTATTCTTGTATCGTTTAATTTTTCGACCCCGCGCCCTTATTTGCAAGCAACCGTCTTCGAAAGCAATTAAACCGTGTCGTGTATTTTGTTATTTGCAAGCAACCGCGCCGCCCCCGTTTTATTTGTCGACGTTCAAGCGACCGTCGATTACCCGTTGTTTATTGTAACCGTTCGCCCGCGCCCCCGTCCCATTATTTGTCCCCGCCGTATCGACCGATTGGTTAGAAGTAAAGTACCTCACACAAATCTGGTCGTTACATATTTTGGTGACCGTACCGTTACGTTAACCAGTGGAACTCCCTGCCCCCAGTTAGGTGTACTCTTATCCGGGCATTTAGAAGCATTAGATAATACAGTAGTAATCATTTCCTACAGTAAGACAGTATTCCTAGAAAGCAAACTGGAAATCCCCTCCAACGAGACATTAAGCGATACATTTAAACGAATACAGCGTGAAGCAAAAATTGAAGCATTTAAGCAGAAATCCCACCGTAAACCAAGAATGACCCACCAAACGCAAGATCATTTAGGAGAAATCGTTAGAGAACAGATAAACGATTTATTTTCAGAACATTTTCGTACCCTACGCACACAATTGAATCAGAATACAGTAAACCCTACCCTAATAGACGATCTAAGAACAGCAAACATTCGTAATAACATGGCAAACAATTTCTACGCGAAACCTACAGTATTCACGGGCGGCGTGACCCAACATTTTGGTGAATGGAACAAAAGATTGGAACAATTCATGGCACTCCAAGGCATGAAAGATACAGACGTACAGTTAAAATTGGCATGTTTAGAAATTCATTTAGGAGGAGCTGCGTTAGCAAAATTCAAAAGTTTAGCAAATTCCGAAAACCCTTCCCACACATACGAGCAGTATAAAGTCGCATTACAGACATTTTTCTTAAACAATAGAGATAATGAGCTACATCAACAATTCTTACGCGAAAGAAAACAAAAGCGATCAGAAACAGTAACAGAATTCTTATTTGATCTAGAACATCTCGCAACCCTGGCCTACCCTAACTTTAATACAGACGCACGAGAAATGATCATAAAACCCCTCTTTGTAGAAGGCATGCAGAACGAAATCAGGGAAGCAATTAAGTATAGAAGGTTCGCAACTCTAAAAGAAATGTCAGACGAAGCAGCTTACATTGAACAGCAAATTCTTAGAAATGAGTTAAAATCTAACGCCCTTCCCTTCATACCCCCAAAACCCGAACCCATCTTTTCCCTCACCAAAAACACAGACCAACAGGATCTTTTGCATCAGTTAGAACAACAAGTAAAAGATTTACAGTTGCAGATCAAACAAAAACCTCAACCCCCACAACAGAGTAGCTACAACAATTTCAGTAACAATACTTTCAGCAGGAATAATGCTTACAGGAACAATACCACCCCCAGGCAACCCACATGCTTCCAGTGTGGACAAATTGGACACGTAGCTCGTAACTGTAAATCAGTAGGCACCCGAAAATCATGTGAAATCTGTTTCCGTAATAATCACAGTACACGTGATTGTAAAAGCCGATGCATCCACTGCTCCCAAACAGGACATAGATCAGATAACTGCCTTTCAAAACCCTACTCCAATTTTCAATGTTTTATATGCAAGCAGAGAGGCCATACAAGCAGATATTGTCCAAATCAGCAGAGTCGTAATATTCAAAATTGCATTGAGTACAGGCAACCCCAACCCCTCATGGACATTGACGACCCCGCATTTTACTCAAAATTACCCGCCATAACTAACGGCCCTCAGACTACTTTAGGAACTATCATGCCCAACACCCATCGCCATAGCGACGAATACGTCCTTGATCTGGACGTACCCGATTGGTGCGCCATGTCACCACCCCCCACGCCTGAAGCCGAAAAAATCGAAAAATCGCCGCCCACCATCCCCATAGGCTACAAGATCCCCCGAAAGCAAGACACAACGCCGCCCACCGCCCCCGAAACCCCGTCGAAAACAGGCTGCAACTTGTTATCCCTTCTCCATGGCCTGACCCCCGAACCCTACCAATTCCGCCCCCGCCAAACGCTTCTACCAACCCCCACAAGTAAGCAAGTCCAAACCCCATCCCATGACTCAACTTCTAAAGTTTTACAGACCGTTCAGATTTCAAACCGGCCACCCCCCCAGCTCAAAATCGCAAAACGACAACACCAAAAACCGCCACGCCAAATCGAGCAGAGCGAAAAAACACAGTGCCCCGCCGCCTCCACTAAAACATTCTATTGGCCGATGTTTTGTATTTTTCTTTGTATAATAATCCCCACATCGTGTAGTGCCCAATTTCAGATGTGTGGAACTTCATTGAGCGGTCACTCGGTCAGCATACCAAAACTTGTATCATGCATGCCCCCTTCCACAGTAGACAAACCCGTACAAACATTCGGAAAAATCTATATCCCCTCCACTAAGCCCCACATTACAGATGCATACAAATGCAGTGTTCGCAAACGCAAAATTTGTACTAATACAGGATTTTTTGGATCAAAAGGTATTGTCTTCGACCAAACCGAAATGCAAAATCTAACCCCACATGTTTGTAAGGCAATCGTTATAGACAAAGAGCACAACGGTCAAAAATTATACGAAACCCAACCAGGATTTTGGTCAACAAATAACTCCCTAAGCGTAGAATACACATGGTGTTGTACAGACCATTGTACCTCGGTCACTAACGTCATCATAGAAATAGGACAAATAGCATCTTGGAATGGAAAATCTATGACAGGTACATTAGGCGACCTAGGGTCATGCAAACCGACATCAGGTCATTGTGTCACAGCCGACGGATCCATTATCTGGAATGAAACAGCATTTGAAAACTTATGCCCCTTCGAATACAAAAATACACATCCCATAAAACTCACGCCAACCCACATGATAATAGAAGAGCTACAAGGTGCATTTTCGGTTAAAAACACACTCTTTTCAAACCCCAATTGCCCAGAAATCCAAGACAGCATTCTAACCGAACAAGGCATTATTGTACAATTAGACAAAAGCACACCACATCGTAACGCATTTTTAACCCCAAAAACCAACGAAACTCATACTACACTATACAATTTTGATGATTTTGAACCCATCAATGCAAAACTAAACTATCTAGCAGACAAAATACAGGAATTCGAAATTCAAAATTTCAAAAATGTATGGAATGAATTATGCAGACAGGCACAGCGTCACCTTGATCTCGTATGGCAAATTTTACGTCTTGATGCAACCCTTGGAGCACGTGCATTCCTACAGCGAACTGACATAATAGCAGAATTCACAGGAGAAGCCCTCACAGTCTGGCCCTGCAAGCAGGTAAACGCATCCAAAGTCTTTTACAACCATAAAATCAACCAAACATGCTACAAACTTTTGCCCATCCTCGTAGGAACTGAACTCATGTTTTCAAATCCAGGTGGCAACGATTTGACCCCTTTCTCACAAACCATTGACTGCCATCACATGCATGTAGCCCTTTACAAACAGAATAATACATGGGTAAGTGAAACAGGATCCCCACATGTCACAAACTTACCCTTAGAAATTGTCTGGAACCAAAATTTCTCCCTTTTCCATTTTAATACACCCGCCATTTTTCATGATCAACTTGCAACCATTTCAACCAACTTACTCTTTTTGAAACAATACATTTACAAAACTCACGCACTCGAAAACATTGTCCAAAAACTCGTCAATTACACCGCCCAAATGTCTCTCAACTCCGATACAGTTTACAACATGATCTCAGGCACTGGTCAAGCACTCGGAAATACACTCTCTGGCGCCGGTCAAGGCATAGAACATGTAATAACTGGTACCACCCAAAGTCTCACGGACGGATTAAACAATTTACTCAAAGGACCCCTGCAAATCATTATCAATCTCGCCGTTATTACTGTAGTTATCGCAGGCGTCTTTTATTCGTTCCTCGTTCTTCGAAAATATTTCCCCTCTCCAAAGCATCATGCCACAAACGAACATGCATACGAAATACCATCAAACAACAGACATTTACATGAGACTATTCCCCCATCATTCGGCCATGCTCTTTTAGAATTAGCTAATCGTCGTGGGGCACAAACGCAGCAGAAATACGTCCTTGTCGATATTGATACCCCCTGAACCCCTGCAATCGAACTCATTAATCAAATTCACCAATCTGCATCAAATAAGCCACCCCAAAATGTACCTGAGAAACATACCCCTCATATTCCAATCACACTTAACGGCAAATTAATGACAAAAGGCATGATTGACACTGGTGCAGTTTACTCACTCATTGATTCCCGAATCGCTCAACTTTTACAGTTAGACATGAAACCCCCGCTAGTCCAAGCAAAAGCCGCAAATAATCTTCCGATTCACTTTGTAGGGACCACTTTTGTCACAGTGACAGCCCAAACAATCCAGGAAACAATCATGGTCCATGTCCAAAAAGATTGCACAGCAGACATCCTTCTAGGCAAAAACTTTCTCAGTCGATTTTCGGAATACACTATCAACAATCAAAAATCACAGGTCAAATTTGGCAATGTTATACTACCTTGTGATGGCCTAGAATATAGCCCTCTTTCAACTCGTGGTGGAACTTATTTGGATGAGAAATTAGAATTACCACCCCGTACAGTAACCGAATTTACTGTCCCCTTGCCCAAATCGTACTTACAGGTCAAACAGCTTGAATTCACCCCGAAACCCAAACAGAATCCCAAAGTCCATTTCGCAGCTTGTATCTCGGAAAATCAAGACAGTCGCATACGCATATCCATCCTAAACACACAAGAAACAGCTCAAATTCTTTATCCTGGAATATGCATTGGTACAGTCTCATGTTACATCCCAAAACAAAATGCTCCCGCTAATCTAACCCCTTCAACGCAAAACCAGCCCAACCGTTTTGATACATTCACATGGTTAAAAGAAAATGTCAATTTAACCTCCAGTGACCTCACAGAAGCAGAAAAAACGCAACTCCTACGGGCCCTATCGAAGTACCCTACATTATATGCTAAATCCAAAATGGATGTAGGTAGAACCACCCTCGTTTCACATACAATTGACACCAATGGCTCCCAACCCGTACGTAGACAACTTTATCGGACTTCCCCAAAAGAAAAGCAAATCATACAAGCAGAAGTTGAGCAACTCGCAGCAGCAGGTGTCATAAGCCAAAGCAATTCCCCATGGTGTACCAACACAGTTTTAGTCCCCAAAAAAGATGGAGGCCATCGTTTATGCATTGATTTTAGAGGCCTCAACAAAGTCACCAAAAAAGATACCTACCCCTTGCCCCGTATAGACGAAATTCTAGACACCCTCCGAGGAATGAAATATTTTACGTCCCTTGACCAATCCAATGCATATTATTCCATTCCCATAGCACAAGCAGACAGAGAAAAAACGGCCTTTAATTGCTCGGCCGGCCAGTATCAATTCAATTACCTCCCCTTTGGACTCACCAATGCCCCAGCCACATTCCAAAGGTTGATGGATGTTATTCTTTCGGGTCTGCAATGGAACACATGCCTTGTATATCTCGACGATGTTTTAGTATTCGCAGACTCCCATGCCCAAATGCTGGAACGTTTAGACACTATTCTTGCCCGATTCTCACAAGCAGGCCTTAAGCTAAACATACAAAAATGCAAATTCTGCCAGCCCCAAGTCCAATACTTAGGCCACGTCATTTCTCAGCAAGGCATTTCACCAGATCCCCATAAGGTACAGGCCATTTATGACATACCCACACCCAAAAGCTCAAAAGAAGTTAAGTCATTCCTTGGTCTACCCTCATATTATCCCAGATTCATCCCAAATTGCTCCCAAGTTTCTAGCCCCCTCACATCACTACTCAAAAAGAACTCAGAATTTTCCTGGGGCCCTGAACAGCAAAATGCATTCACTAAGCTAAAAGAATTACTCATTCATGCCCCAATACTGCAGCATCCCGATTTCACCAAACCGTTTATTCTGCAAACTGACGCCTCGAAACTCGGAATCGGCGCCATTCTCAGCCAGCTGGATAGTAAAGGTCAGGATCGCCCCATTGCTTTTGGGAGCCGCACTCTAAAACCCGCAGAACGCAACTACCCGATAACTGAGTTGGAAACCCTTGCAGTAGTTGAATTTGTCAAGTATTTCCGCCCCTATCTTTTCCAGCAACATGTTATTGTACACACTGACCACACAGCAGTTCAGGCAGTCTTACAAAAGGAAAACCCGTCCCCTCGCATTGCCCGTTGGGGATTAGCCCTCTCTGGTATTCAACTCGACATTCGACCTAAGAAAGGCACTGCTAACCGCAACGCAGATGCAGTTTCTCGATTCCCCTCACAGACAGCAAAACAATCCTTCGATATTGAGCAATTAGAAACCCGCCCCGAAATATCAACTATCAATTCAGTTTTGGAAGCCGAAGCAACTGAACAAGAAGAGCAACAGAAAAATTTTGCCGAACTCCAACGCACTGATCCAACTGTCAAAAGCATATTAGCAAAAATCGCCCAAAAACACCCCCTTACCCTTATCAAATTCGCAGTGCATCAAAACATTCTCTTCCGTATAGTCGACAAACAGGCAAAACTATACATTCCCAAGTCGCAAGTCCAGCATCTCATCGCCTCACATCATGACAGCAAATTCACAGGTCATTTTGCGGCCAGGAAAACTTTACACTTGCTCAGACAGAAATATTTTTGGCCCCAAATGAGCCGTGATATCAAACGTTACTGCAAAACTTGCCACCCATGCCAGACACAGAAAGCCCTCCGACACAAAGTGCATGCAAACTTGGTACCAATTCAGCCGACTCGCCCATTTGATAGAGTTGGTGTTGATTGCATGGGACCGTTACCCCTCACTGAAGACGGCAACCGATTCATTGTCGTTTTCATCGATTATTTCACAAAGTATGTAGAGGCATTCCCGACCCCTGACATCACCGCAGCCACTATTGCCAAGTTATTCGTAACCAAAATTGTTTGTCGTCATGGGTCCCCAAAAATCATCCATTGTGATCGTGGCACCGATTTCGTATCCGATCTTTTCTCACGGATCACCAGTTTATGCAATACTCAGAAAATTCACACTACCCCATATCATCCCATTGCCAATGGGGAAGTTGAGCGTTGCAACCAAACCCTAGCCACCCCTATCCGCATGTACATCAATTCAAATCACACTGATTGGGATACTTATCTCCCGTACGCCGTTTTTTCGATCAACATTCATAAAAATGATAGCACTTCATATCCCCCATTTGAATTACTCCACGGTAGGCAAGCTAATCTGCCGTCAGATGCAGCTTTAAATTTTTTCCCCTCGTCCTACATGGTTGACTTAGACGATTACGCCCTTCGTGTAAAATCGCATTTCACAGAAGCACTCTCAACCGTGCAGAAAAGTTTGCAAAAAGCCCAAGCCCACTATACCCGTCAGTATAACAAGCATGCTCAGAACATACATTACAAGGCAGGTGATCTTATTCTTTATAAAAATCATTCGTGTAAACAAGGGCTGACTCCCAAATTCCTCCCTCGCCAAAACGGTCCCTATACAGTTACAAAATTCATGTACCCCAACGTTACACTCAAACACCCCCATAAGAATATTACATTTACGGTGCATGTAAACGAAACAACCCCTTTCTACCCTCGGAAAGCAACTATCGCATCTACCCCCACCCCTCCTCAACCTCGAAAGCCTTGAACGAGGACGTTCAACTCCGGAAGGAGGGAAATGTAATGTACCTGCTAAAGCAGTACTGTAAACATGTAGCATACTGTATGTAACAGACATTTATTAGATATTATTTTATTTTTCACATTTTATCGTCTCAAGGGTGTCTGGGATTCACACCCAAACATTCCTACAAAATTACGTGAAGTACTTTATTTTGATCCGTTCACACCCCGGTAGCCCAATTAAGATGCCCTAATTAATTTGCACAAACGGCAGCTGTTCCCCTAGAACCTACACTAAACTACACATTCCACAGCTACCGTAATCCCCCGTAAAAATCGTAAACAACACCTGCACACAGTAAAATACGTAGAAGCCCCGCCGTACAGTAGTCTCAAGTGTAACGGTAGCGGCGGCCCCCACAAAACATGTGTATACAGAGAAACCGATACAGGAAGCATGCACAGAAGCACAGAGGTGTGGCCAAGCCCACCGTAGAAAGCAAGTGAAGCACAGAAAGCATACGGTACCAGAAAAGCGTTAGAGAGGCGTAACTAAGAAAGCATAAAAAGCGTAGCCGGAAACGATGATTGGCGGAAGAAGATGGACAGAAGCTCGACCTCCCGCAGCATCCAGGGAGTGGCCAAAATCGCCGTATAAAAGAAGAAGCAAAGCGTGATTTTGATCATTCTTATTCTCATTCTTATTCTTGTATCGTTTAATTTTTCGACCCCGCGCCCTTATTTGCAAGCAACCGTCTTCGAAAGCAATTAAACCCTGTCGTGTATTTTGTTATTTGCAAGCAACCGCGCCGCCCCCGTTTTATTTGTCGACGTTCAAGCGACCGTCGATTACCCGTTGTTTATTGTAACCATTCGCCCGCGCCCCCGTCCCGTTATTTGTCCCCGCCGTATCGACCGATTGGTTAGAAGTAAAGTACCTCACACAAATCTGGTCGTTACAATATTATGTTACTAGATTATCAGATTGCAAAAATTGCATTTTTCAAATCGCAGTATTGGGCAGATGTTACAAACGAAATATCGCCTGGTAATCAAAAATCAAAGCAGACATTTATATTTGCATTTATATAAAGGCGGTAGTGCATTTAATACGGCTATACGATTTGGAAACAGCATCCGCCTAGATATGAGCAAGGAATCATATTTCGACCATTCGACGAGTTTTGTTTGATCATCACTGATGATTATTTTAATCAAGAACAGTTTTAGCCTACCGAGATTACAAAATATGCATGCTTTGACAGATCAGCAAATCTGTTATTTCGTTTATTACAAAAAGAGTTGTACTATGTTTTTTAACACAGGACGTTAAAATCCGGATGGTTAACAATATATACAAAGAGTATGTTTGAAAATCGATCATCAGCATTTAGGGATCAAGCAATTCAATTTATTTTTCGAATAGCGATCAATGCACACTGAAAATTCTGGGTGAAATGATGCACACTTTAGAGATCCGAAGCAGCTTCTGGATTCTCACTACTTCACGATCTGCTGGATCTGCTATGTACGTTGTGAAATGGAATTTTTCCCCTTTTAGTCTGAAACCAACGAGAGTGATTGAGTTATGGAAAAGGGCTACCCTGAAATTCAGTTTTTCGGTATCCAGAAGTTCATTCGAGTTTGACAGTGTGCGTCTTTTCAGACACGTGCAGCATATAAATTCTGCTGCCGGTCAGCCAGCATAGGGGTTGGCGAAATGATTTTTATCTTTCTTGATAACTAAAAGAAAAGTTTTCTTAAGATTAAGCAGCAAATTCTCATATCGATATTAGTCAAAATATGAGAAACTATTGGCTTGGTCAGCACTTTTAATGTTACTCCTTCTGGAATTAAGCATGTTTCGTTAAGAAAAATCATTGAACTGCATAATTTTCATTCTTTTGACGTTTCTCTTCCTTTACTTCACATTTTCTTCCACCATCTTCTTGATCTGTGCTAAGGAGCAGAACCTGCTGGGGGTTAGCAAGAATCTGCTGGAGGTCAATCGAAATCTGCTGGGGTCCGACTCCCCCCAAAGCCCTCATGTGTGTGCATGGTCATTCCACTCAGAATTTTCAGTGGGCATCATCATTGATCATTAGTGATAATCAAGCAAAACTATATAGTCGAATGGTCGAAATATGATACCGCTCATATCTAGGCGAATGCTGTTTTCAAATCGAACAGCTGTATCAAATGCGGTTCCATGTTTATATAAATGCATATCTACATCCATTTGCCACCTGAGGTGAAAAAAATACTGCGATTTGAAAAATGCTATTTTTGAAATCTGATAATTCAGTTACGTAATATTTATCTCATGAATATCGTATACTTTAGTTCCAATACCTACAACACGAGCGATGTTGGTGAGTCATTTTTATACTACGTTTGCAGGTTTTAATGTTTGTTAGTTGAATATCACAGTTTACTGTTGAAATCCGCACAAGTATCTCAGCAAAACAGTCTGTAGTGTTTTTTTTTGTGCCAAAACATGGTTTTTGGCACAAAAAAATTTGGAATGGCACAAAAAATTTTGAGCGTTTGTGCCAATTGGCACAAATTTTTTGACTGGTCCAAGGTTAAATTTTCTTGATTTTTAGTCATTTTAAGGGCTGAAAACGCAAAATTTTCTCGGCGCTTCGCGCCGATTCAATGGGTTCAATATTGACTACTTTCCTTTGTCTCGAACGCGAGCGGATTCAATTTGAATAATTTATTTGTATTATCGCAACAGACTTTGAGATTGTCAATGACCGGTTAGAGAATAGAAATTGTTAACTCTACGTCCTCTGTTAATTCAGTTGGATTGAGAACCGAAACTTATATTTTTGGTGATTGATTCAAACAAAAAAATTGAAATTTTTGGCACAGTTATTCAACCAAAAATCTACGCGAAGCGACTTTCGACTTTTTTCAAGACATACAAGAACTCCTAATTTAATCTTTAATATAGTTGTTTGTTAGGAAGGAGGCCGAAAAGTAAAGGAAAACTTCATGACAAAAAGTCTATAAAAATATCTGAATTTTCGCAGCATTCAATTTCTTTTCGGATCGTAGAAACCGTTTTTTAGATCAGTTTTTCTTATCTCGCTGACGTGGTTGGAGAAAATAGAGCAGGCACGATTTTTATACAAATGAATGCGGTGAAAGTATCTGCAGTTAGTTTTTATCAAATTTGGAAGAAAGTAAGAAAATAAATTTATTAAATGCAAAGAAATACAAGAGTAAATATGAATAATACAGAAAAGCTCATGGACATGACAGAAGCACGTGCGAACTGCGAATTGAGCTTTAAAAAATGACTCAATTTAGATCGAAAACAGGGCATTACTGTTATAACTTTTGGCACAAAACAGTTTTATTGTTTTCAGTACGTTTTTAGAGTGAAAAATTTTTTGTGCCATTGGCCCAAATTTTTTTGGCCCTTTGTGCCAATTGGCACAAATGTCTGTGCACAAAAAAACGCTGCTGTTTAACAGTGTTTTTTTGTGCCAAAACATGGTTTTTGGCACAAAAAAATTTGGAATGGCACAAAAAATTTTGAGCTTTTGTGCCAATTGGCACAAATTTTTTGGCTGGCCAAACATTAAATTTCCTTGATTTTTAGACGTTTTAGGGGCTGAAAATGCAAAAAAATTTCGGCGCTTCACGCCGAATCAATGAATATAATATTTGCTATTCGTATATTTGACCCGAACGCAAAAGATTTCTTTTCGAACAGTGTATTAGTATCGTTGCAGCAAACTTTGTAGGCTGTCAAGACTGATGAGTGAAAAAAAATTCTGAATATTCTCTCTTCATTCAGTCAGATTCGGATCACTGTTTTTTTCCCCAAATCGTGCTTTTTCGGGAAAAAAATTTCGGAAAAGAGAAACAAATTTTGGGCTCTTTCCCCATTTGGGGAAGAAAATTTTGGGGATCGGATACAGAATAGATGCATTTTGGTGCATTTTAGAAGCAAGGTTGGCACGGCTTTGGTTTTTTGGTTTTTTTGGTTTTTTAAAAAAACCAAAAAATTGGAAAATCTTTTGTTTTTTGGTTTTTTTGGTTTTTTTCTAAAATCACTGGAAAACTGCTTTTTCACAATACTCGATCTTCTAGACATGTATTGGTGTCTATCTAAATCAACAAAACAATTAATTTATTTGAACTGACTTCAATAACAAGTCGTATTTTTACGATATATTTTGTACACGAAAGATGTATATAAATCAGTCGATATTTTATGTATCCATCATGCAAGCACATTTAGTACATGAGTCCAGTTTGCCATTATTCATACCATATGGGATGACATCCATTGATCGATATTATCATCAAAATTTTATAAAGTATGATTGAGTTTAATATTTCGAATTTATTGTAACATTAAAATTTTCAATTTTATTAGCTCGAAATTTTAAAATATAAAGGAGACAACAATAATAAAATTTTATTGAGAGCTGTTAGGCTTGATTGAACCCCATATGTTCAATATTTTCAATTCAATGACTGCATACATACTTTAGGCTAACATAGAGTTACCACTACGTAGAAAAAAAATCGTACACAAAATTTGTATAATTCAATCGATAGGCTACGTATCCATTATGCAAGCGAGACTAATACATACAATAAAAGCCAATTGCTGTAGTTATAGCTCGTAGACACGTTTGAAAAGCAATAATTTAGAAACATCTGAAATGTCTATGTGTGACTTTCAACTGCAGTTTGTGTGTTATAATCTATCAATTTGAAACCCTCTTATCAAAAACGGTAGTGTCATTTCAGCTTTCCTATGCATATTTATATATGTGACGCATTGATACAATTTTTTGGTTGATTTCTTATGAGTTTTGATTACGTTATGTACATGACGTTATTGTATATTTCCCTTTATTTGTCTTTTTTCCTCTTTTTTCTTGAATTCCCCCTTTACATATCGCATGCTCTGTTCAATTTTTAATTCTCTTATGTTCTCCACTCATCGTTTCTTTCTTGTGTGCCCGCTATTACCATATTTTTATTGCTATAATAGCGATTTCCCATAGCATGAAGTAATGACACTTCTGATATTTTAAGGCTCCCTAACTAGTCTAAGATGATAGGGGGAGCTTCCAGCATTTTTTACATAGTTATTTTGATGTTCCAAACACTCTAAAAAATTAAACCAGAAAAAAACCATTGAAAAACCATAAAAACCACTAAAAAACCAAAAACTCGAAATTTCAAAAGTTTGGTTTTTGCCAACCCAGTTTAGAAGGTCATAATCTCAAAATTTTCCGGCGCTTCGCGCCGATTATAACTTTAATAATCATTATTATGCATTACTAACCCCTGGCGCGGCTTCTAGCATGTCTACCTTCATTTATCATATAATCTATAATAGTTTTCATCATCTTGAACGTATTATCTCATGTTTTCATTGGTAATCTTCAATATTTTATCATGATATTTAATGAAGATTCGCATTTTTTCCTTTTGAGAAAGATCAATACGTCAAGTATCTAAGCTTTTTGATACAATTATTTCTTTTCTAACGTAAAATCAATTCAAATGCTTCATGGAAATATCTTTCGGAAATTTATATTCTGCTTATTCATATATTTTCGACCAAGTATAAGAGTTTACAAATAAATTATACTGGTTTTAAAATTTTTCAAGTAAAATTCTAGAAATTGCGACTTTTGAACACAAAATTCAAATCTAATTCTTGAAATAAACGTTCGGAAAATTGATTTTCCAGCGTCGCAGAATATCAATACCCAAAAAATTTTTCCGGCGCTTCGCGCCGGAAAGATTAACATCCCTTTTGGGTTCTCACTTGTCATCATAGAGGACTTAACCATCGATTTCTCATGTAATTCAAAATCATTATGCTTTTGGATAGTTTGCTTGAAAGTTTGTTCCAATGCTTGTAGATTAGAATTGAAACTCGAAAATTTCAATTTTTTCCTCAATTTTAATGAATTAACGGGTCTGAAAACACCAGAAGGCTTGAAAAAGCTCAAAAACACGTAAATAAAGCGTCCGTGAGCATTTTTAAGCGAAAAAAACGACTTCGAGAAAATGGGGAAAAAAATTTTGATCCATTTCCCCATTTGGAAAAGGGCCCGGGGAAAAAAAAACAGTGATTCGGATTTAAAACTGAAATTCTTACTTTTTGTGTTTGATTGATTCAAATAGAAAATCGATATCGTTGATAATGGCACAATGTTTCGATCGAAAATTAACACTCTTTGCGACTTTATTTTCTCTATTATTTACATGGTTGTTAAATATACATAACATAGATATTCGTTCGTAGTCGAAAATTGAATCAATTTGAACTTCCTGAACAATTCTAGAGCTATTTAAATTGTCTCAGCATTCCGTTTCTTTTTGGGATTTCGTGGACTATTTTGTTGCACAGTTTTTTCTTTTCTCACTGACATGGTTAGCTGAAAAATAGGAAGGGCACGATTTTTACAAAAAATTAATGCGTTAAACGTTAACTCTTTATCAAACTTTTGGCCTAAAACTTTTCCGCAGTTTTCAGTAATGTCTCCAGTAAAAAAAATTTTTTTGTGCCATTGGCACAAATTTTTTTTGCTACTTGTGCCAATTGGCACAAATGTCCGTGCACAAAAAAACACTGCTGTTTAATAACCGTTTTTTCCTCAAAGGGCGGTCTTTTGCAGGCCAGGGGGAAGGAGGGAATTGCCACCTAAATTTTTTTACAATAAACATTTTTAACAATATCATTGTACTTATACATCACAATTCCCAAATTAAATTTGCGTCATAAAATGGAAAACAGTGAAAATTTTCCGGCGCTTCGCGTCGGATTTTAATTATTTAATAATTTTTCTATATTATTCCAGTGCGCGGTTAGAAAGTATCATTCTAGCTAATGCTTATAGCTTTTAATTATCAACATATTACGGATAGTATATTCCTGTGTTGTTTTTTGGCGAATTTAACGAAAAGAAAGATTTTTCTCGGTTATTTTCCCAAAAATTTTTTAAAATTTTTTTTCCCTAAGAAAATCTTGAAATGCGATTAAAAAACTTTTAGTTCAAGTCGAAATTCTTGATGGTTCAAGAATTAAAACTCTTGGCTGCTTTTCTAGTTTTTAAATTGTAGTTTGCCCGACTGAGAATTCATTAGTGAATAAAAATTAAACCTTCTGTCTAGGGAATAAAAAGTAATAAGATTCATTTTACAGCATTTCAGAATATTCAAATCCAAAAAACATTTCCGGCGCTAATCGCCGAACAAGTTAATTCATAACAAATCAACAGTTTTTCATTTTCTCTCCAAAATTCAGAAAATTGGGTTTTGAAAGTTAAAAACCGACCGACGTGAATCGGATGAAATACAAGAAAGAATGAATTTGTTATTTGCATTAGAAAAAATAAACAACAATGACAGTCAATGGAAATAAATATAATTTGAGCAGTAATTACAAGAAAAAAAATACAAAATTGTTACTAATAGTAAACAAAATGCGAAAAAACCATAGTTTTTATTCGTCATTAGAAAAAATACATTCACAAAAGAATAAAGAAAAATATATTATCACGAGCTTAAAGGCGATTAGTATGGCGCGGATATAAGCTCAAAAACGCAATGCATCGTTTTTTTAAATACATGAACATTAACTGCAGATGTAACATGACTAGGTAACATATTCCACGTATCAATATATCTATTACAAAAATCTTTTTCAAGTAATCGTGTACGAAATTTTGTCTTATATAATTTATATGGATTGTTAATACGATAATTAAATTTACTGTATACAAAAAAATTATTTGAGTCCAGAATGCTGTTACAGATTATAGAATAAACATAGCATAAATCAGTTATAGTTCTCCTAAATTCAAGAGAATGCAGACTGGCGGACTCCAATCTTTCTTGATAATTCCTAGAGTTAAAACCATATAATCGTTTTGTGAACCACCTCTGAACTTTCTCTACCCTTTGTATTTCACCCATTAGAGAAGGATTCCAAATAGGACTACCATACTCAAGGATTGGGCGAACATAAGTTTTAAATGCCCTGATTTTCAATTCATTTATATTTGAGTTGAAACATTTAAAAATTAGATTTGATACCATAGAAGCCTTCTTGATGATGTAATCACAGTGCGGAACAAAACTGAGTTTTTCATCAACATAAACACCAAGATCTTTCATTTCAGTGACAGCATCAAGATTACATTCACCAATTTTGTACTGATTTGATGGATTATTTTTCCCCAAATGTAAGACTGCACATTTAAGCAATGACATACTGAGTTGCCATTCCTCAGACCAATTATAAAAACTATTTAAATCTTCCTGGATTAATACTGTATTATACATGCATCATTAAAAATTTTAGCATCACCTGCAAATAGATAGAGATCACTTTTAATTATATCACTCAGATCATTTATAAATATCAGGAACAATGTTGGACCTAACACACTTCCTTGAGGAACACCACTAATTATTGGAGTTGGAGCAGAAATGGTATTACTTAGTTTTACACATTGAATTCTATTTGTAAGGAAGTCACAAATCCAATTCATTGTGAATTTATCAATTTATATCCTTTTAATTTTTGTAAGGGCTTTGAATGTGAGACAGTATCAAATGCTTTCTTAAAATCAATGTATACAACATCAACAGGAACCTGATCATCCAACTTCTTAACCCACTTAGTTTTACATTCAAGAAGTTGTAAGACACATGATTTATTCTTTCTGAATCCAAACTGCCTACTACTGAATAAGGCATATCTGTCAAAATGACCTACAATATCCTTATTAATTATTCCTTCCATGATTTTGCATGGTACACAACATATTGAAGATGCGACGATAGGCGAAAGATGATTACAGTAAATCAAGCTGCAAGTAATAGGGAGCGCAGGTTACTATGCGTAACAGAACTAACGCCCCCCCAAGATACCTTGAAAAATCTATTTTTGACACTATAGTTTTAAAGGCCTGTAGATTGGAAGAACTAATAACATCATTTGGGATGTCGTTCCATATGTTGACATATCTGTTGGAGAAATCATAAAGCCTTGCATACAAGAAAGCTAGCTTCTGATATTTTTTCCGATAAACATGAGCTATACTGATTTTGGAGCGAGCAAACCAAAAATATATCTGTGCAGCCAAAATTTTTTCCCGAGTTGCTCATTGCAACCTGGCCTGTGCAAAAAAAACCTGAATCCAAACGCAGATAAACTAACTGAAAATAAGTCGTATTTACTCTTAATTTTCTTAAATGATATATTTGATGGTATTAGCAGTGAAATTTATCTTTTTGCTGATGATGTAAAAATATTCAATGCTACAGAAAATGCTGAAGTACTACAAGGCGATCTTGTCAAAGTTTATGAATGCTCATTGAAATGGCAATTATCTATTTCTCTGGAAAAATGCTCTGTTTTGCATCTTGGGAGTAATAACCCCAAAGTTGAGTATTATATAAACGATTTTCTGATTAATACTGTTTCAGAGATGAAGGATCTTGGTGTTATGTTCAATGAAAAATTATCAGCAACTGCCCATTGTAATTATGTGGTTGAAAAAGCATCTAGGGTGGCAAATTTGATTTTAAAATGTTTTCACTCTAACTTCAATGAATTAAAAATCAGGGCTTTTAAATCCTATGTTCTCCCTATCCTGGAATATGGTTCACCACTCTGGAATCCTTGTCTGGTTGGGGATACTAAATTGGTAGAAAAAGTTCAACGAAGGTTTACAAAAAGACGTTTTGGTTATAAAGATTTAAGCTATAAGGAGCGCCTCGACAAATCTGGCCTTGATGACCTTGCATTTAGACGTACGTGTATCGACTTATCTTACATGTTCTTAATTTTGAAATTTAAAGTCATTCCACTCGATTTATTTTTCACCTTGAGTCCGTTCAATTATCGCGCGTCCAACTTATTTAAATTGTATAAATCTAAATATAACTCTAATGCTTTAAAATTTTGCTCGCGATTTTGATTTGATTTGTTTAAAATTTGAATTGATTTGATTAAAATTTGATTTGATTATTTGATTGATAATTTTTTTGATTTTTTAATTTGATTGATTAAATTTTGATTTGATTGTTTAAAATTAAAATTTGATTGATTAAAATTTGATTTTTGCTTGCGAAATATTTATGTTTGGAATTCCTCACCGGATGATATCATTCGTTCGAGCAATATGCTCTGTTTTCGATCTAATTTGAGTCATTTTTTAAAGCTCAATTCGCACGTGCTTTTGTTACGTCAATGAGCTTTTCTGTATTATTCGTATTTACTCCTGTATTTATTTGCATTTAATAAATTTCTTTCTTTCTTTCAAGAGTGATTTTCTTTTTATTCAGTAAATTCTAAAAAAAATTTGGGACATTCCCCCCTTTTTTGAAAATCCTGGTTACGGGTATGGTCTTTTGAGGAAAAAAATTGGAAATGAGGAAAAAAATTTTGGGTATGGTTCTCACTGCGGAAAAAATTTTGAGGAATTCAAAACTGAAAAGTTGCGTTTTGGTGGACTTTAAAAGGTCAAAATCTCAAAATTTTCCGGCGCTTCGCGCCGGTCAGGGGTATAATAACCACTGTTTTCTATCAGGTGCGGCCGTTAGCATATCTACTTCCACTTACTAATCAAATCTCAACAGATTCTATCAAACACGTTAGCTCGTCTCATTTTCTAATCATTAACAGTCAGTATTTCGCCGAAAAAAAAACAATTTTTCATCAAGTCTCAATTTTTTCTCTCGATGCTTGGAATTTTTCAAACATTTTTAACATGAACTTTTGGGTTTATTGAAAATGGAAATTGAAGACATCATTCTAGACTGTTTTTAGAACTTCTGTTCACGAATATCCATTCGAGAGATTTATTTTCCAGCTTTTTAGAATATAAAAACTCAAAAAATTTTCCCGCGCTACGCGCCGGAATGAGGAACAAATTAAACTTTATCAGTCTGATTTTAATTCATTTCCCAACGTTGTGAATGTTCATTTTCCAGCGTTTTAGAAAGTGAAAATCCAAAAATTTTTCCGGCGCTCCGCGCCGGACTAAGAATTATAAATAAAATTGGATAATCCTAATCGGAACCACAGAAATTTTAGAATAGCGGCTAAATTCATGACAACTCTGTCGTTTAAATGCTTTCACTGCTCTTGTTGAACACCAATATATTCTTCGTCAGCTCATTTCGACTAACCTAACAAGAATTTTCTCAATTTTTTTCTCATTTTCGCAGGTTTCTGACTCCAAAAACGTCAAAATGCTTGGGTATGCTCCTAAAATGTATAAAAAATCATCCGTAGCCACATTATAAACGTTTTTAAAAATTTGAAAATTTTTGGAAATAAGGAAAACAGTTTTGGATCCGGTTCTCATGTGGAAAAAATCTTAAAATCAATGTAGACCAATCAATGGAACAACCTGAATCGATGAGTTTGGTCCAAATATTTTTGCATTTTGAGCAACTCTGTTTCACCGGACCTTTTTGGCAAAAACGCAAACTGAGAGGGGGTTAATAAAGAGTTTCTTTTAATGTATTCTATAATAGAAGAATTAATGATGCTTTCCATGATTTTACAAACTACACAGCAAAGGGACATTGGTCGGCAATTTGAAGTTGATGAGGAGTCACCTTTTTTGTATACTGAGATTACATTAGCAGTTTTCCATATAGATGGTAATGCTCCAGTTCTGAAAGAAACCTCAAAGATAGGAGAAAGTGAGTCAGCCAAACAGTTGGATAGTTTTTTCAAGAAATAGGCACATAACCCGTCAGGAACCAAGGTGAGGGAAATATTTAGTTCACGGAGAGCAATACGAACGAACTCAACAGAGAATGATACTTTGGAGATTTCAGACATAGTTCTTTTGGGGAAATGTGGCATGGAACCATCGTCATTGGTGAAAACCGATGTGAAATAATCATTGAATCTTCACCTCTTCACCTTGATCTTCACCATAAATAATTGTTTTTCCTATGCGGATTGGGGGAATAGTTTTACTTGGAATTCACAAAGTTATAAAAGCTTCTGGGATCTAATTTGTCAATAAGTTTCTTTTCAATCTCGATTTGATGTCATTTGATCTGATTTTTGCAGTGACTGTTGAAAAGAAACTCATCAAGGACTTATTTGGTTTTTCTATAGTTTCTCCAATGTTTTGATTTTTTGGCGAATGACTTCTGGAGGTATTTAGGATATTCTTTTTGCCTTTTTTGATTTAGATGTGGGTAACGTGTTGTGCGATAATGGGCATCAAAATAGAAATTGATAGAAACTGTCGAGAATTGTGGAAATATATATGCTAACGGCCGCGCCTGATAGAAAATAATGATTATACCCATCACCGGCGCGCGCCTGAAAATTTTGAAATTTTGACTATAAAGTCCACCAAAAAGTGCATATTTTCGGTTTTGAATTCCCCAACATTTTTTCCTCAATGAGAATCGTGCCCAAAATCTTTTTTCCTAAGGTGTGGCTATACAGACTGCAGTGCAGCTATAAGCATATCTACTTCCACTTATTAATTAATGCTTAACAGTTTATATCAGTCAAGTTAACTCGTCTCATTCTTAAATCGTTGAGTCAGTATTTCGCCGAAAATAGAGATTTTTCATCAATTCTCTCAATTTTTTCTCTCGGGATTGGAATTTTTCAAACGTTTTCAACAAACAATTTTGGATTTGTAGACGATTGAATAGATCATTCTACTGTTAATTTAGAGCCTTGCAAAGATTTATTTTCCAGTGTTTTAGAATATAAAAATCTGAAAATTTTTCCTCTAAGAAATTTTAAAAAGAAAATAAGGAAATAGATAATATGTGATATCTCAAATTAGAATTACAGAAATGTTAGTAGCTCAGCAGATGTTACATATTCATCGGAGATCTATCTTTAATACGCTTTCAACTCTTGTAAAACATCAACGTATCGTTCGTCAGCTCAATACAGGGTTTGCAAAAACCAAACTTTTGAAATTTCGACTTTTAGGTTTTTTAATGTTTTTTTAAATTTATTTTTCTATGGTTTTTAGTGTTTTTTTCTGGTTTAATTCTTTGGGATGTTCGATACATCAAAATAATTATGTAAAAAATTGCTGGAGGCTCCCTCTATACTCTTAAGGCCCTGTCATACTTCACCGCGCGGCCCCGGTTGTTCTATTTATACTAAAAAGCGGCGTCGCGCGGTACCGCGCGGTACCACCTTTGAAGTATGAATGGGTTTTTGTAATTTTTGCGGCGCCGCCATCAGGTTTCAACTGAACCGAAATTTTCGAACAAGGTATGTATTCTAAAGTTGCAGCATACTGTTGTTATAACATATTGTTGCATACTGTGACATCTATACATGTAGTGGAATCATATTTTTCACTTGAGTGGTGAATTCTGACACTTGTCAAATTATTTTACCAAATTGATTACTTAATTTGCAATGAAGACATTAATGTGTAAAAATTATGAATATGCAAAGTAGGTGTAAACATGTTCCTACAGCAAGTGTACTCGCACATGTCGATTGTTTCTTTATTCCCCCAACGTCCCTTTTCGGCAAATATCCCCATTGTCCGAAAGTTCATATTCCCCGTAGGTCCCGATTCCCCGAATAATGAATAAATTTCCTATTTCCCCGAAAAATGCATTAGGCCCTATTCCCTGAACGTCCCGATTTCCCGAATACTAGGGGAAGGATGGATCCACTTTGAATCTGGGTCCTAAACAGCAGGTCTGACCAGACCCAGATCAGATCTGGATCCTGTATATAGCACATATCTGAATTAAAAATTTGTGTATGTACAGGGTGAGCCAAAAAAGGCGAGCGGTACTGACTTTTATAGCTTCCGAACGAGTGAAGCTTTTTTAGTGCGGTTTCCTGTCATCGATAGATAAATCATTTGGCATAAAGACTGCTAAGTTTCAGTGAGATTTCTTGAATTTTAACTGTCTAAAATCAAAAATACTAAACGTCGATTTTTTTTGATAATGAATATTTAAAAATTTACAGAATTAACATGTTTCACGGCAGAAAAGCACAATAGATCCAATCATAAGAACCATATAACAGCTTGAAACTACAAGAGAGCCGCTTTAGTGTGTCCTAATTTCTGTTTCACCAATAATTTTAATCGTTTTTCGATCTGGTCAATGACAGAGTTGATTTTGCTCCAATTTTGCTTTTTTCCAATTTCATAACAAAAGCTCTTGATTTTGGCGAAATTTTGATCATATCAAAATAAGAAGTTGCTGACCTAAAATTATGCATAACTTACAAATCTGGGTGATTTTCAAAGCATTGTTGTGTGTAAACAGCTTTATAAAACTTTTTTCACAATAGGACAACTTTTACTTTCATTTCACAACTTTTACTTTTCGAAAAATCATCACTTTTACTAAATTTCCGTTTGTACAGCAACCATCAATGCTGGGAGCATAAACTTTGGGCCTTGTAACAAAGACAAACAAGGCATTCTGACGCAGCAATCCGCATTATAAAACCTTCATCCGTTCAAAAGTTATGGAAGTCAGCACCGATCGCCTTTTTTTGGCTCACCCTGTATATTCAATTTTTCAAAATCAATTTATATAAAATTGATATTTCTCAGCAGTTCAAGAGCTATTAATCGTTGGAATGAGAAGCAAATTGAAACAAGAGCCCAAAATCTTTAGACTAGGCTTTTCTGCAAGCTTCTATTTGCACCGTGCAGGAATGATTGATTTTTATTTTTCTTTTGCGCTTTTTATTTTTCGATTTTTTTCGTATTTTTTATCTTTTTCGCATTTTTCGTATTTCGCATTTGTCGAGACAGGCAATACACATTTTTTGAGAAGAGCAAAATCCAAAAGTAAAAAAGCGGCGCCGTATCTCGCCACGCGGTACCGCGCGGCGAAGTATGGCAAGCCACCGCGCGGCGCCGCTTGTTAGTATGAATAGGACAACCGGCGCCGCGCGGTACCTCTCGGCGAAGTATGACAGGGCCTTTAGACTAGTTAAGAAGTGTGAAAATGACAGCTAGAAGTATTAATTTTATCGGATGTCATCACTTTATGCTATACGAAATCCTTATTATAACAATAGAGATGCAATAATAGGGGACACACAAGAAAGGAACGATGAGTGAAGAAAATAAGAGAAGTAAAAAGAGAGAAGAGAATGCGATATGTATGTACAGAGGAAATTCAAGAAAAGAAAAGAAGAAAAATGACAAATAAGAAAGAAATATAATATACGTTATACACGTAGTCAAAACTCATAAGAAATCAACCACAAAATTGTATCAATGCATCATATACATATATATGCACATCAAAGCTGAAATGACTGACAACTTTAAAGTATACCGCTTTTGATTAGACGGTTTTAAATTCATTGATTATTACATCAGGGCAGGCCTGTAGCCAGGAATTTTTTCGGCGGAGCACTCACATTTCAGGGGGCATGCCCCCCCCCAACCCCCCTGCCTACAGGCCTGCATCAGCATTTTATTTTTTATTTTTTCCCCACAGGCCAATTTGCTCCTAGAATCAAAATTTTGTAGGCTAATCCTAATTTCAACTAGCCAAAACTAAAAAGTTTGTAAACGAATGTGGGAGTATAAAAGCAATGCTTTTTCCAACAAATTTATTCAAAAACACTCTCCAAAATCACAGTAGAAGCCCACTAATAGATCAATCATTTTGAATGCATTCTCAATCAAACATAGAATAATTAGGCTCACATAATATGCTATTATTAGATATTATTAGATCAGTCATTATTCAAATCAATCATCAGGGTTATTTTTGCAAAAGCCAGGTAGCAATGTGCAACTTGGGGAAAAAATTTGGCTGCGCAGATACATTTGTACTAGTTGCTCGCTCTAAAATTGATAAATTCGCTAAGATCATCAGAAAAATGATTAAAAGTTACTTCTCGTGCATTTCATTCACTTCGCGTCATTTCCAGATTTTTAAAACTGAATTTCCTGAGTTTTGGGGGAAAAATTAAAAGGCTAGATGAAGTAACTTATTCGGTGCTTAATGCAAAAAAATTTAATTTCGAGGCCTTTAAAACGTCAGAAAATTAATTTTTTCAGCACATTCTTCGGCAATTACCGACGGTCGATCGTGATGTTGTCACCATTTGGTTGGCGAAAGCGTTCAAACATTTTTCTAACATTTTCGGTCTAATTGAGCCAGCAATTTACCAATCATAATTATTTATTATTGTTTTCCAACGTATAACGCATAATTTTTTGGGGGGGCACAGTATTTTTCACTTTAGTTTACTGTAAAATTGACATTTCTGACTTGACTTTTCCTTGAAGAAAAAACAAGCGTCCTACCTTTGCCTTTTTTAACACTTGAAACATTTCGGAGGGCCCATGGCCCCCCAACCCCCCCTGCCTACAGGTCCAGATACATATACATAGACTATCGATTGATTCATACATATATTTTGTGTGCGATTTTTTTCTACTTCATAGCGAAAGTCAATTCACATAAAACAAGCCGCTCAAAAGCTCTTTTCTCTGTTAACCTACATACATAGTATGCAGTCATTGAACATATGGGTTCAATTAAGCTCAACTGATCTGTATAAAATTTTCTTATTTCGAGCTAGTGACAATAAATTCAGAATACTAACTCAACCATATTTTATAAAATTTCGTTGACCATTTGGATGCCGTCCGTATGCTCGGAAAACACACTACAAATGATTTGGCATCTAATTTTTTTGTTTGTGAGCAAACTATAGCAAATTCGACTCATGTACTAAATATGTGCTTGCATGATGGATATACATAGAATATCGATTGATTTATATCATCTTTTGTGTACAAAATGTATCATAAAAATACGATTTTTTCTACTTTGTAGTGAAATTCAGCTAAATTACTTGTTTTGGTGACTTAGATAGACCATTACGTGTCTAGAAGATGGGCTAATGTGAAAAAACAGTTTCCGAGTGATTTTGAAAAAAGACAAAAAACCAAAAATGTTCCAATTTGTTGTTTTTTTAAACAAAAAACCAAAAAGTCACAGTCTTGC
Organism: Romanomermis culicivorax; assembly: GCA_963922205.1. Taxonomy (NCBI): domain Eukaryota; kingdom Metazoa; phylum Nematoda; class Enoplea; order Mermithida; family Mermithidae; genus Romanomermis; species Romanomermis culicivorax. The sequence goes on along the minus strand of CAWUHX010000106.1, from coordinate 1,023,630 downwards.
AAACCCTGGCCCAATGTGACTAACCTGACTAGAATTTTCTATATCTTTTCCTCATTTTTGCAGGTTACCGACCCCGAAAATATCTAAATGTTTGGATATGCTTTTAAAATGCAAAAAAGCATCCGTAGCCACATTGTAAACATTTTTATAAATGTGGAAAATTTTTGGAAAATGAAGAGAAAAATTTTATATATGGGTCTCATGAGGAAAAAACGGTGGTGTCAATTGGTCGTCTCTTGTATTCCATTTCCACTCCGCTTTCGGCCGCGCGCGTATGCACCTGTAATTAGGAGGACCCTCCAACTCGGTCGGACACCTACCTACCCAAATTTTGGGACCCTCCCATCAACTCGAAAAAATTGGGCAGAGAAATAAGTTTTTGGAACTCCTCAGGATTTTGAGAAAACTGGGCATCCGCAACCCACGATTTCCAGGTTTATCCCCCACTGACCTGAGGTCTTACAAATATGGCCATCCATCGTTTTCTGTGTGTCACAACATGATTTTTAGCACTAAAAATTCTGTTAGTTTATACTCAGTGGCATATTTTTTACCGAAACTCGATTTTTGAGCATTTTAAGGTCTGAAAGCCACTGTTTTTTCCTCAAATGGGGTATTTTGAAAAGAAAAAATTGTAAATGTGAAAAATTATTTGGGCATAGTTAGTGCTTCACACTTTCAAAATTTTAGGATCCGGGTACCGATCTTTATTGTACCCGGGTATATTGGGTACCCGGGTATTATATGCAAGCATTTAAAAAGTGAGCAAATGAACGCACTTCATAAACATTGTCAGGAAACTCACAAATTTTGAGGCATGAGCCTTGCAAAAAGCTAAGAAACAAAATTTTGGTAAGACCAATAACACATTTTCTTCAAACTGATGTTACACTTTTATGCAAATTGTGGTGACCTGGTCACGCATCACAACTATTTGATGAATCCATCTGCAAACTAGATATCCCACTAGGTCCAGGTTCAACCGTCTCTACCGGTTCATCATCGTCAGTTTTTATACCTCTTCGGTCCCATACATAATCCATCTCTCCAACTTTTATTGTTTTCTTATACTGTATCGAATACCAAAATTTTACACATGCATAATTTCTCGAAGACTTTTTTATGTTTCTCGCTTGTGCTTCATTGTCAAAACACAGATTTTTTGTTGCTAAAAATACGCTACAGTGACTTTTTGAGGGCCATAAGCGGCCTAGTTAATAGTTGAGTAGGTCCATGCACTGAATTAATGAACATTCACTGTAACTGCACATAAATACAAGTAATAGTATATGTATAAATATTTTGCTTATACAATATCTTGTTGAGACCTGGGTACCAAGTAGCACCCGCATTTCATTCAGAAAATTGACCTGGATACCCGGGTACCCGGTGTGAAGCGCTAGGCATGGTTCTCATTGTGCAAAAAACTTTGGGAGTTCAAGACCGAAAAGATGCATTTTTTATAGAACTTTAAGAGATAGAAATCTCAAAACTTTGATTGTAATAGTCATTGAGTCATCACGTTCATTAGAATAATTTTTTTCGTCAAATCGGTACTTTCGGCGAAAACAAATTTTGGATTTAACATTTGGAACGATACATTTTAAAAGGTCAAAACCTTAGTTTTCCGGCGCAGGTAATGATTACGATATACATATTGTTTGTTTAATAAAGTTCATACTCGACCATTAGCGTGTCTTATAGTCAACATTCAATAGTTGTTGCTACCTAGAATATCTCGTCTCATTGTTTTATCATTGATCTTTGATATTGTTTCTGAGTACCTAAATAAGACTTTCAAAATCTTTGAAGTCTTTGATAATTTTTGAATTTTGTAAACATGAACATAATGCGACCAACCATCAGCAGCAGGTCTGTAGGCAGGGGGTTTGAGGGGGCCATGTCCTCTGAAATGTTTCACGTGTCAAAGTATGTTTTTTTCATCAAGAAAAAGTCAAGTCAGAATGCCAATTTTACAGTAAATTGAGTGAAAAAAATGTGTGGCCTCCAAAAAAAATTCTTGGCTGCTGACCTGATCATCAGTATGGGACAGTAACAGAAATTTGTGCTGGTTGAAGAATTAAAATTTTTGGTTGCTCAATGCTTATCTGATTTTTGAATTTTAACTTCATACTTTCAATGTAATTTTTGAATTTTAGTTACATTCGATGTGATTATTGCATTTTGTCTGAATATGGAAAGTGATTGAATTGACTGAATAATTAGGCCTTTTATCCAGGGAATAAATGATGAAAAGATTCATTTTTCATCGTTCTAAAATATCAAAACGCAAAAAAATTCCGTCGCTTGGCACCGCAATAATTTTTTTATTTTTCTCGTTTTTTCGGAATGCGTGAAACGTCGTTGACTTTTAGCCAATTTTCTAGCTTGTTAGCTGATTGGAAACATCAAATCATTGCTCAAGACTGAACATAATGATAATAATTTATTCGTCAAGAAAAATATTACCGAAAAATTATTCGAAAAATATATAATAAAAGCAGGCTTTTTTCGCATAGTGCGAACTGCATTGGAATGTTTACGGTAAAAATGAATTTGTTGATTTTCCCCACATTTCGTCATACACTTATTTAATATTTTTTCCCAGTGAAAATCTGAACCGAAAGTATAACAATTCATCTCTAGAATACATTTTCCATCATTTCAGAAGTTCCTGCGTCCAAAGATTCTTCGGTGCTACGCACCGAAAAAGTTAAACGATCATAAATTCCATGATTTAAAGTTCCTCATCTTATTTACCAATCGGTAATCTCCAGTATTTGGTTTGGGTTTTGTTGGAAATTGAGATTCTTTATTGATTTTCATGAATTCATTTTTTCGCTTGAAGTTTTCTGAAGTTTGTGAGCACAAATTTTGTCATTAGGAAACGATCGATACAGAATTTTGGACTGAAAATGTAAGGCTTTTATTTTAAGGATAAGTGGTGAAAAGACTTAATTTCCAGCATTCTAGAATATCAAAATCTAGAAATTGATCAATTGAAAAAGCAATCAAAATCTATAAATCTTCAGCCGTAATCACAGAAATCCAAGCAGCAACTAATTTTCCTCAGTCATTCTAAACTAATGTTTTCGAGCTGGAGAAACAGATGTGTTTCAAAAATTTCCTGACAATCTACAATTTTGGCTTATTTTACACATTTTTCAAATTATTTTAAAATTGGAACGGAAAGACTTTTCGTTTGCGGAATAAATGTTGGGTCATTTTCGCACGGTGCATAGGAAAGCGTGCAGAAAAAATGAATAAAAGCGCATATGCAACGGAGCTCCGATGTCTGAGAGAGTCGAACGAAATTTTTTGGGCGGTTATCGAGTCCCCAAAATTTTTCGGAGGTCCTCGAGAGAAAAAAAATTTCGATTTTCCGTCCAAAAACTCCGGAAGACGGTTCAAAAAAAAATTTTGCTAAAGAAAACCGTTAAAAATTTGTTCATGGCGCGAGGGGCCGAAAATTGTTGACATTTTTGACGGTTCTTTGCTTGAAAATGACTATTTTTTAAGCAAAAAATAATTTAAAAAAAATCTGTCCTCCTTATAACATCCTGCTATACTTCTTTTCTTCTTTCTTTTTTCTCTCACTGGCCTGACGCTCTTTGTCTCTGTCACAATACACATAATACCTATGTCACCAGTGCTGCGCGATGATTTTACACATAGTTATAATTAATAATTTGAACTTGGCTCGAGTGTGGTTCTAAGGAAGTCAAGTACCGTTACTCAATCACTAACAAAATCACAATCAATAATGTTCACTAACCATTGATACTCAACGTTTAGTTTTTGATGCTAACTTTTCTGATGATTTTACTCTCATTTTTTTCGCACTTGAAATTCAAGGATTTTGACCTTCTTAAACGCGCCAGAGGACGCTTTTTTGTACTTGATGGTCGACTTTTTTCCACGTTTGTGGAAAAATCTCAAAGCTAAAAATGCTCAAAAAGCTAAAAGTGTAAATACGAAAAAATTGTGCCTCTGTTTGGTATGCCCAGTCGATTGTGTGATCGACAAACGAACTCACCGATCCCTTCGCTCATCTGAGTTTCTTATCGGTAAATTTTGAGTACAATCCAAGAATTATACGAAACAACATAATAGAAAATTATTAACGTTTTGAACTGAATGTGCTGAAAATTTATTGACTACACAGCGGACTGTTTTTTGAGTGGGATTGGATTAATTCCGGGAGTCCGCAAAAATATACATTAAAAAATTATTAGTATAAATTTTTTCATTAATTCTTTTCGCCTAAGAAATGGTTCCGTTGATGCAGTCAGATGAAACAAATCAGAATAACAAACCTAAAAAACAGACAGAAAATGTCAGGAGGGGATAAACCGGAAATACTGACAGAAAAGCTGCAAGTTTGTCAATACAAGCATAACATGTTTATCATTAGCTCTCACCTTTTCACTTGATCACGTCGCATTTATGTCATCTAAAAATTAGTTTAATTTGATTTTTTTATCGCGTGTTCAACGAATCTATTTATTGTTCTGACTTTTATATTTTTTATTGGCTATTTGTGTTAAAAGTTTCCGATAAAAGGTTCGGATGTCCGAATAGCCGAATATTTTTTCATATCCGAAAATCCGGATATATAATGAACATCACTAAATGCAACTCAAAATCACGAAATTGATTTTTCTGAGATCCTTGTCTAAGACTATTGTGCTTTATGTTTTCTTATTTTCTGCAGGTTATTTAACCTCTCGTGATGTCGATCACTTTAGTCTCAACTTCGAAATGTTTTGATGGTCAGCAGCAAGTGTTTTCCCACAGAAGGTAATGGCGAACCGAATTTCAATACAAAAGCTGTTGGTTCTGAATTTTCTATGATTTAGTCCATACCTGTCCATGGTCAGTCAACCTGTGGGGGACTGGAATTTTGTCAGTGTGTGAAATATATAGGTATTGACTCGTTTTGTCTAAGAAACGGGGTGGCCGGCAATCGGGAAAACCTGAAAATAACGGGGATTATTGTTATCGAACCCAGAAAACCGGGAAATAGCTGGGAATTCCAAAAAAAATATTAAGTTGTTATCATTTTTAGGACAAAAGGGAAAAACAGATTGTTACATATGTCAGCAAACCTTATAAACAGCGTATTTTAGCATGAGTCTCATTAAGGCTCGTCCTAATGAATCACCACAGTTAGCACGGTCGGCAAATGATACTCTGTTGATTTGAAACTGAGTTTGTCAATTGTAATAACCTACTTTCATTGTATTATCAAGCCATGAAATCATGCTTAATTTTGATACTTTCAACAGGAACTAGGCTCTCACTCAAATTAAATTATCTCACTCGTATATTATGAACTTGGCTAGTTAACCGATTCAAGGAAATATCTAGGGCTAGTTTTTGGGAATCACTTAAGTCACGTTCCGTTTGAATAGAAGCTCACATGTTTTCGTCGCATCTGGAACCGCGCTTCAACTTCAATGTAGGTTCTCAATGGATTTTTCAGAAAACGTACAACTATTTATATGTAGTACTGATTTGCTTAAACTTCAGCACATGTCAGAACAGCTGCTGTCAAATTACTAAAGAAGTGTGCAAAAGGTTAGACCCGAAGCTAATTCGAATTCGAGCCAGAAAACACGTTTTTAACTTTTTTTCGTAATGAAGCTGTAATTAATCTTATTATTCATAAACACATTTTGCAGTGCACTGTTACCACATGTACGAAAATGATGTTACACAAAGCATCCCTCGTTAGAGTATTATGATTCAACTGTTCTTCGATCCGAGCAATAAATCTCACTGGTATCAACTCTCATTATCTGGAAATCTTTATTAAAAGTAAACTTTTACAACGTTTAATTGATCTCCATTAATGATAAGTTTATAGTTATCGTCAAGTTGGAAATGAAATCCTAATTACTCTTCAAAAATCATCAATTATTAATTATTAGAAAGAGACGAAATATACCTGCAGATTGACTTAAACAATTAAATGCTAATTGAGTAATGGTACTGGACATCCCAAGGATCGCACTTCAGCTAAATCCAGATTTTAGATCGGCTCAAATCGCCGGAAAATTCTGATGTTCTCAACTTCTAACAATTCATTCAAAAATTCGACTAATTTTTCAGCAAAACCAACAACAGCATAACAATCGTAATCGAAATTCTCTGACTTTTCCAGGATTTATACGTTTTCTAGGTGAATAAACCATGTGAATAAAGAAATATGAATAAAATTTTTTTGAAAGGCTTTCAATTTCTGAATGTGCATCAATGTTCTGAAAATAACACGCAGCCTTTTTCTAGTTATTTTAGGCGCCTGGAACTCAAAAAATTTGGAAATGGTCCCTAAAAATTCAAATCTGGGGGCAATTTTGTCTCCTAAAATTTTGACTTACATGTTTATATCTCAGTGAACTATGGTTATTTTCATTCTATTTTAGATGTAACGTGTTTTTCAGGCCCTAAAATCAGACAACACTGAAAATTTCCGGATGTTATCCTATAATTCTTCGAATTGATCTATCCACCGGTTTTCCACAAATCAAACTTTTTCGGGAAAAGAATTTCGAGAAAGTGGAAAAATATGGGGGGTTTAACATGAAAAAGATTTTGGTGCATTTCAGGGGTCGAAATCTCAATTTTTCCAATTTTTTTGTAACCAAAAATAATTTGAAGTTTTTCAGATATGAAAATTTGAGTTTATTTAATTGTGTAATGATAAAGACATGTTTTTGCGCAGAAAATTTGAACTTCATGCTTATTAAAGGAGTTATCCTTAAATTGATTTTCTAGCATTTTATAATGTCAGAATCGGAAAAAATTTCTTGACGCTACGCGCCAGAAAGATAGGAAACAAAGGTAGGAATAAGAGAATAAGAGCAGAAGCTATATTTTCCAATGCCTTATACTTTTGTGTCAGGAGGACATGAATTATGAACATGAAAGTGCTACCTCCGAAGAAGGTTTCTGCGAAAAATACATGAAATAACGTGGTTTTTTGCATACAGAAAAAAAGTTTTTTTGTACATGTTGGTAGAGGCCTGTACCAGGAAAACACCGATTCGAAATAAAATTTTGAACAGTAATTTTTTTAATACGTAGCAACTGATTGAAATGTCTTGCACAGCATGTTACAAGCATACATGTAATTGGGGGGGGGGAAGTGCTATGGGAACCCCCCCCCCCCCCAGAAATCGTCGACCATATGGCTAGCCATTGGGCGACCCCCCCCCCAGGATTTTCCAATCCTATGGCTAGCCATATGGTAGTCCTAGGGAACCCTATAGTTTTAGTCGGAAAAATACTGAAAAATGTCATTTTTTTCATGAAAAATGTCAAATTTTGAACAAAAAATGGTCAAAAACGTCAATTTTCTCGGCGCTTCGCGCCATAAGTACATATTTTATCATTTTTTAGACAAAAATTACTACTTTTTAAACCGTTTTTCGGACATTTTTCATGTAAAAAATCGATTTTTTTTCCTTCAGGGACCCCTCCCCCAAAATTTTGGGAATTACTGACCCCCGGCCCCAAAAAAGTGCTCCAACCCCCCCCCCCCAGACCTCGGAGCTCCGTTACATGTATGGTTACAAGCCTATTTTTCAATATGATTCAATTACAAATTTTTGGTCTGCCAAAATTTAAATTTGGCTCTTCAAAATTTAGGCCTCGGAGCCATTTGGCTTATGATTTTGAGAGCAAAATCTTGTACATATGTACGTAAAAACCGGGAAAAAAGGATGCTGTAACCGGGAAAACCGGGGAAAAACTGGAAATTTCATTTAGGGAAACTGTTGGTCACCCTGGAGAAAACCCAAGCAGAGAAAGCTTAAACGACCAAAATTTTTTTGTAATAACCGGGCTCCTGGCAAAAAAAAGACTAGTATCAACTCACATCTATTCCAAAAAACCCAAGCATCCATGGGTAGTAAACGGCCATTCGCCAGGCCTTGGAGGGATAATACCCCTACCATACCACCTCCAATGCGCAGGTGTGTGATTTATTGTATACTGCAAAAATCCCCAGTATGTGGTACCCACTAAAAATTATGTAACAACTTACCTTTAAGCTCATCAACACAATGTCCTATGAAATTCGGAATTTATCTTCCCGAAGGCGCTACGGACAAGGAATCTCCGAAAAAGTTTCCTATCCTTTTCTACTTATCGGGGCTAACGTGCACAGAAGAAAATTTTATTGTCAAAAGCGGCTTCCAACGTTACGCTTCGCAGTACGGCTTTATTGTTGTAAATCCCGATACTTCGCCAAGTGAGAGGACTTTGCGGACGCTAACCATCTTTTGAATGCCTTTATTTTATTATTTCAACTCCCCTGTTGGGAATTTAATTTTATCAAGTGCTTACTTAACACGTAAAATTTTGTATATTGAAATGCAATGTTTCGGTGCCAAAAATCGATTTTGCTTACTAAAATGACCAAGTCACGTGTATCGCCTTCATGTTTCTAGGAGGTTGTAATATTGAAGGCGAATCGGAAAGTTGGGATTTCGGCGTCGGAGCTGGATTTTATGTTGACGCGGTCGTTGAAAAATGGTCGAAAAATTTCCGAATGTACTCTTATGTTTGTGAGGAAGTAATTCGGTGGTTTCCCGTACATTTTCAGATAGAATTGTGATTTAAAAACTGAGTACTTTAAACCAAGCAGAAGAAGTCACAAAAATAACTCCAAGCATAAGTTTAGACAAGTACCCGGAACCTTCGATTCGATCAGACTAGCTACTCTTTAGTAGTCGTAATCATGGACATTAAAATTATAATTGCCAATTAGAAATTCAAACACTTCCGTTGTGATTTCTATTTCAAGTTTCGAAATGTTCTGAAAACGAATTCGGAATAAAAATCTGGATCTCGAGAAGTTTTTTTTCATTCCTAAGACTGGATCGAATCAAAATCTGATCTATTGCTTATTTTTTCCGGTTCCTTTCTCAATGTTCTTGAGAATTTAATATTTTTATTTCTTTTCATTCCCAAAAATATATTGTGGCATATGATCTAAGATGAGAGAGAAATATACTTTATTATATTAACTTAAAAACTTTTTATAGCTTCCTAAACTTATCGTGGAGAATTTCGCTGCTGATCAAATGAAAATTTGCATCATGGGACATAGGTAAGATGACTTCTTGTCGTCAAGTTCCAGTAGTAAACTGCTTTTGTCACTTTTATAGCATGGGCGGTCACGGTGCTTTAATGTGTGCCTTGAAAAATCCGTCAATTTTCCGTTCTGTGTCCGCCTTCGCTCCAATTTCCAACCCCGTGAATTGTTTGTGGGGTCAGAAGGCGTTTAAGGGCTATTTGGGCGATGATCCATTGAAATGGTGTTCTTACGACTCCTGTCGTTTGGCCGAAACATATGAAGGACCAAATTTGAATATTTTGATAGATCAGGTATGTTCACGCTCGTAAAAATTTGTATATTCTGCTTCTATAATTTTTTTTCTGCTTCAGGGTGATGGAGACAAATTCTACGTTGAAAAACAACTTTTGCCTGAAAATTTTGTAGAGGCTTGTTCTCTGAAGAAAGAGAAGCTCAAGTGCAATTTGAGACTTCAGAAAGTGAGTCATTTACTTTTACTGATATTCGCCTTAGAAGATATTAATAAATAAAAATTTTGCAATTTTTGATCAAATATAAGTTCCTATTCTGCGAGTTCTTTTGCTAACATTAATTTTTCGAAAATTAATGATATCGTAAGCAACTTTTCTATAATATTCCAAGCATTGTCAATGTTCATTCAGGGCTATGATCATAGTTATTATTTTATTTCAACATTCATCGGCGATCATTTTGCTCATCACGTCGAAAATTTGGCGGCTCAATGAGAAAGTGGTGCACTTTTTTGTATTCCGCATTCATTTATTATTTTAATAAATTATTTTTAATTTCTCAATTTTTATTTTAGTTCATATTGTTTGTGGAGTACTTTTGACCACCTGTATTTTTATGTGCCCGAATTTTAATAGTTTTCTTTTTAAGCGACCATGTCCTCCGTTGACGAAATATTGAAATTGGCCAAGCAACTCGACAAAATTATTCAGGGTGAAAAATCGGTAAACTACTAATCTGGACCATAATGTTAGCAGAGGATACTCGGGCTTTCTTTTTCAGGAAGAAACTGCCAAAGACATTCTGAACATACTAAAATCGACACCTATGAATCTGGACGTTCTTCAGGTGATGTGAACTTCGCAATTAACTGAATTCGTAGATTGTAAAGTTGTAATTTTTTATCACTAACTGACGAGTTTTTGATTTTTAATACGACCTCTATAATTTTGAAGACTTTTTTATTGCTTTTTTTATTTTTGAAAATGATGAGCCAAATGCAGAGGTCTCCAAGATCGAAAACTCAGGTAGGGATGGTTTACATTTTTTACAGTCACAAAACGTTTTTCGTGCAACATTCAAAATTTTTCCACTGTTTCTACCCCATTTTCCAGATCCCAATCATGCAACATGGATGTACTAATTATGCGCAGAGAATAGTCAGACTTTCGGGTGAAAATTATCGCGTCAACTAATCATTGCAAATTTCTAAAATCGGAGAAAATATTTTTGGAAACATTATTTGAACCAGTATCATAAGGAGTGTAAGCACATAACTTCACTAATAAGAGTTGTACTAGTACTTCCAATTGGAAGGGCTGATGCCCAACATGGCTTTAAGCCCTATTCAGAAGTTAAAAATCCTAGGATTTTTGTCGGCCACTCTATGGAATAGGCAATTTGCAGAATGCCCAATTCAGCCATGAAAAAATCCTAGGATTTTTGTCGCAGTCGACGACCGTACTTCTGAATTTGGCTCTAATCACATTCGATTATGAATCACAAATTTGAAACTAGATATCATTAATGCACTCATGTGCATCCGCGTCAACTACATCAGATGTCGCAACTCGAAGCTGGAAAGTATGCCAGAGCTTGAGTGGAGAAATATAACCATATGAATACAGAAGACCGAATGCAGAAGCGGAAAAAAGAAATGAAAAGGAACAATTTCAAGAACATAATGTTTTTCTTTATCATGGGGCGATTTTTTTAGATTACCTTTTTGTCTTACAAATTACATATCTACATAACTCATTATTTGTTCTTCCAATTATATATAAAATGATATTCTACAAGTATTTATATAAATGTGATGATATTCTTTCCTAAAAATCTCTATATGGCACAGAAATTGTATACTTTTTCATAATGATCTGCTCAGTAAACGTGTCGAAAAGACCAGAGAGTAATTCCTCCCTAGCAGACTTTCTGCAATTTTTCTCGAATTACTATACCCTAGGTCTACCAAAATTTTTGGCAATAATGAGCTGTTTTTACCGGTGTAGTAAGTGAATTTCCTAATCCAAGACTGTAATAATACCCCTCATACCCTCATAGGGTGCTCTGGCGAAATGGCTCCTAAGCCGAAATTTTTACGAGCCAAATTTAAATTTTGGAAGCCAAAAATTTTTAATTGAAGAATATCGAAAATAGGATTGTTACACACTGTAGAATGTATATAACTAAATTATATGGATATTCAATCAGTTGATACATGTTAAAAAATTGATGTTCAAAATTTTATTTCGAAGTAGCGTTTCTTGGGTAGATTCTTTCTTTCGGGTTTTCGGGTACTAAAATCGGCCAAAAAATCTTTGTGAAAAGAAATTTTTTTTGTATGCTAAAAACACGGTATTTCGTTCATTTTTGCACAAACTTTCCAAGGTAGCACTTGAGTTTATGTCCGTCATATACATGCACATAGGGGGCAGCGATAAACCCTCCTACCTGAGACCCTGGACACCTCCGAAAAAATGGTCTAACACCCTCCCCCCTTAGATTTTTCAAGAGTGTTTTGTATAATTTTCATGCATATTTTGTATGGAAAACATAATTGTGGAACTTTTTGTTTTTTTGCTCACCCCCCATCCCCCCTCCCCATTTCTCCGATAAAAGGCTCGAGGACCCTCCCGCTGAAAAATTCTTGCCATGCATGTCTGATGTCCTTCTGGCGCAAAAGTATAGGGTATTGGGAATGCAGCTTCTGGTCTTATTCATCTGCTTAGATTCTGACATTCTAAAATTCTGGAAAATCAATTCAAGGACAACTTATTCAAAAAACATAAGGTTCGAGGACATTTTTTATCATTATGTTCTTTCTTTCATGAGTTTCAAAAAAATTAAAATTAAACTGGAAATTTTTGGAAATCAGATCCATGACGGTTATGAATTCAAACTCGGCTCCATGTTTAAAATTATAGTCTCAGTAAAGTTAGAAAAATTGAGATTTTCGCCTCTGGTCGAACCTCCACATTATTCCTCTTTTTCGAAAAATTGTTCCCCGCTGAAGAATTATGGAATGAAATCCGGCGCGAAGCGCCTGAAGATTTCCAGTGTTTTTGATTTTAAAGCCTGCAAAAAACTTATATTAAATCTTAATTTGAATGAAAATATTTATAAATCACTAGAATGTAAAGATATAAATCCAAGTTTTAGGAGCCCTTTCAAAATTTTTAGGGGCCCACGCTCCTTGGATAACTACAAAAAGACTGCCTATCTTAAGTTTTCATTACTTTTTTATAGAAAACGAGAATTGGTATGACAGTCAATGAATTGCGTAAGAAAATCCACAGCAAAGAATTGCAGAGTGAGGCCAAAGGCCTTATAAAAATATGGAAAAAATTACTCGGTAATTCTTTCATTTGACATTGAAAATTCTCTTTCCATGTTCGAGAAGTCATCGGCTCCTTATTATAAAATTTAAATGAAGCTTTTGAAATATGTAATATTTACATTACTCGCATGATTTTCTCGAAAATTTTTATTGCTTTGTTATGTCTCAATATTCCATGCAGCTTAGAATTGTTTTTCCAATATTTTGGTAATTTTTCGTCATTTTTTCCCGTTAGAGGCTAAAGATAAGGACAAGACGCAAAATGGTTTACCTAGAACAGAATCCATGGCGAGTAATATGTCGATCGACTCTTCGTCGAACGATGTCCCGGTAAAAACGCAATACTTCTAGTTTCACTCGAAAAGTGGATGATATTTGTGCTTAAAAATAATTTAGAATGTCAAAAAGTGAATGTTTCAGCCAAGGTTTTTAGTTTCATTTCAAATTTCGATTTTTTCATGTGAAATATTTAATATGCCATTTAGTTGTTTTTTTCTATGTTGAACTTTATCTCTATGCAGGATAGCGCCTTGGGATCGCAGGATCCCGATTCGACAGTGATGCAAAAGAATTTTAATAAGTTAGAAAATAGTCGACCGGCGGCAACCTCTGCAAAACCATTATACGACGATGTTAGGAAAAAGTCCGAAGAATTATTACTTAAATCTCTGACATATTGCGGTAGTAGACGTCCACCGAAAAAAAAGTTTCAATGCACGTTGACTCAAATTACTTTCTTGCAGAACCACCCGACGATAGTTTAGATCCTGAACAATTGGCTGCGGAAGTTGAACAATCTATTTACGATTTGTTCGGATCTACAAATGAAAAGTAGATTTTCATGCAGATCAGTTTTTTGACCAATAGATTGAAGTTTCAACTGATATATTCCATAGAATCAGTCAGTCCTTGTAGTATGGACCAATCCTTCATAGTTACTGCTATCGTTTTAGCTTTAATGAGAAGTTAAAATTCTATTCATCACTTTGGCGTCACGTGATAAACTGCTAAACGCACGTACAACTTACCATCACTAATACGTTTCAAATTTTTGTTGAAATCACAAACTAAACAGAAATAGAAGTTGAATTAACTGAAAACTTTTGTAAATTTTTATACGGTTGACCTGACTAAATGATTCTGAAAATATGTTGATTGATTCTTTCGAAAATACCTGAAATTTCTCTTTTCAATTTTTCGTTCACAACTACATATTTCTTCTCTGTTATCTTATTTTTCAGATACAGAGCAGCTATTCGGAGTCGAGTTTTCAACCTTAGAGACAAGAAGAATCCCGATTTAAGGGAAAACGTGCTTTTGGGCATGCTCAAGCCCTCTCGATTAGCCAAAATGACCCCCGATGTAAGTCAATTGTAGAACAACTGATCCTTCCATTTCGATAGTAGTTTTTCCTTGTAATCTTAGGAAATGGCAAGCAAAGATATGAAAGAGCTGCGTAAAACGATGACAAAACAGGCCATAAATGATCATCAAGTTTCGCACGAAAGCGGTACGGAATCGGATATGTTTACGTGCGGGAAATGTAGAGGGAAGAATTGTACATATACACAGGTATATTACTGTGAACATCAATAAACTTAAGGTTTACCCCAGAACATACATGTAACGGGGTCCTCGAGCTCTGGGGAGTCAAGTGACTTTTTCGGAGTGGGTGGGATACTTGAAAAAGAATTTCGATTTTTCTCGCCAAGTAAGTCAGAGAAATTACTGAAAAAATTGTAATTTTTGTCTAAAAACCGTATTTATGGCACGAAGCGCCGTAGAAATGTACATTTGTGATTTTTTTTTTGTTCAAAAATGATAATTTTTCATCAAAAAATTGACATTTTTCAGGTTCTTTCCAACCAAAAATATGGGGTCCGTTTGACTATCACATGGCTGGCCATATGATTGGAAAATTTTTCAGTTTCTTGCGGCACTTTCCCTCCCCCAATTATATGTATGCCTGAAAATGTGATAAATTCTAAAACAGTGATTAACAATATTTTTGATTTTGAAAAAACTTAACCAAGTTTTCTCGCCGCAATGTCTAAGAAAACTCGCCTGTGACATTTTGTGAGATGCTCAAGTAAAAAGTTGAAGTATCTTCAGGACGAGCTATGTGATGCGGTAAGAAAAATGCCGTCAATTTTTTTGTACCAAATTCAAAATTTTCAGAGATATTCAAGTCCAAGTCCGGAAATCATGCGTTTTTGAAAGTTTTACATTTATTCACTGAAGCCTTCACTATGAAATAAAATGAGTATATGAAACAAAAGCGGATGATATAATTTTGGAGAAAAATGAATGACTTCCGAACAATGAAGAGCGCGCTGTTTATACGCGCAAAGTAAATATTTTACAAGAGAATATATTGAAGTCTTTTCAATGATTATCTTGGTTATTTTTAAAACTCCATTTCCATAACTGTCTGCTTTTTGCAAATTATATTTGACGTAAACGTAACTCAAACACAGGCTTTTCGGTTTTTTTTTGTATCTACCTTTTATCGGGTTATATCAAATGCATCAAATCAAGAATTTATTTTGACTTATCTAAAAACACCAATCAAAAAGTTCGATCGGAAAATTCAATTGGGCATTATGAGTTGTACCCTCTGCTGATATTTTATGGACGAGTAAGTCAAGAATTATGGTTTTATTTTGATTCCAGTATTTCATAAATGAGTGTTTGCAGATGAATATCCTTTCGAAAACCCTCACAGGATGATTGTTGGAATTGGTTTTCTGCAACAACGATTTTACTGTTATGGGTATAGCTCCATAGAAGGTGCAAATGAAATCGATCATTTTTGGTAAATCTTTGTCGACGATCGACCTACATACATGTGAAATTCAAAAAGCGGTCCGCAGGAAATTGCGACAATAGAGCCATAGAAATAACCAATGCCATCTCACTTATCACTCTGTAGAACACTATGGCACGCTGTTCGTCATTCTGGGGAAAATTGTTTCTGCTTTGAGGTAGCATAATCCGCATCACACCTTTGTCAAACTTTCAAAAAAGGCAAGATTTCGAGAACAAATCCGTAATTTTAAACAGAAAGCTTGACGTCTACTAAATACAGCGAATGAGCATAAATGAATTTTCATGAATTTAAAATTTTGAGCACCTTGAAAGATTCAGCCTCAAAAGCTCTCTTTGTAAATTAACCCTTTATTTCTTCTTTTTAAGGTTCAAACTCGCAGCGCTGACGAGCCTATGACAACTTTTGTCTATTGTCGAACGTGCGGTAACAGGTGGAAAGTGAGACAATCATTGTATTTATATGTTACCTGAACCTATCAAACCGGCCTTCATAATTTCTGCCAAACGCCTGTTCACTTTTCGTATATTTTAGTTTTGTTGAATACGGCAAATTGATCTATCGAAGAAGCCCTTCTTTCTGGCTCGCGTAAATGAATTTATGCCGCCATTATGTTACTTGTTTTGTAGATGATTTTTATATTTTTCTGTTTTGTAATAAAACTGATCGTTGCAATGTATTTTTACGCGTGAAATTCCTCTCTCGTATAATTAAAAAAAAGTTAAGTCATCTTGCTTTGGTTCCGTTTGTTGCCTTTTTCAGTCAAAAGATAGCTGAAAGTTAAAGTTGAGCTCACAAATTTTCAATCTTATGTCACAACCACGATTGCTTTCCAGTTTGGTTTTTTAGGAACCAAAAAACTATGAATGAGAAAGCGACGCAATTGTTATTGCTGTTATTTTGAATGAGAAAGCGACGCAATTGTTATGGCTGTTATTTTGTGTCTGCAATCTACGGAAACTTGGGCAGTTAAAAAAACAGGCGGACCGAAACCTATAGTCTTTTAGTTTTTTATAAAATGCTTCCAAATAGAAAAGTGACACGAATCAGTACTGCCGTCAAAATCGTTTACATAAAGTTTTTTTTGTAAAATTTTTCACTCTAAAAATTGCTAAAGGTCAGATAAGTATGCTCACAAATTTCCAGTCCTACATGATATTTTGTTCATCAGAAAATCGCAAAAATGTGAAATACTACTTGCTTTCCACTTTCACTATTTGGAAGCATTTTAAGAAAAACAGACTATAGTAGAATGCATAGGAGGTTGAGGAGAGAAACCTTTAAAACCAGTTGATTGATGGTCGCGAGAAGGAAACCTTTCATAGATTTTCGTAACTTTCCGTAGAACTCGAATTAATTTATTCTTATCTGGCCAAAAGAATAGAAAACTTAGGGGTCGGACGACTCATGAGCGGGAAAATGCTTCTATCTCCTCCTCTGGATATGAAGGAGTACCATCCTGAGGATTTCGATGTCAAAATTCTGAATCTCTTGAGTAAATTGAGATGAACCTTCCGAATCCTTTGCTTTTAATTTTTCGAATTTGACTCCCTATTTTCCTCTGAGAACACGGGTTCCCACCTTAGCAGTATCATTTTGGACTGATCATCAGGTTCATTCATCCTGAAAAGAAAATCCGCCATATTATTCTGCTTACCAGGCACATACTCAAGCTTATGGTTAAACTGAGAGATAAGAGAATACCATCTCTTCAGCTTCCCCTTCGTCATGGCGTTTACCTTCATGAAAAGCAATAGCTTGTGGTCAGTTCTGACCATGTGATCTATCAAATAATGCTCATACAACTTCAAGCCATACCTATAGCTAAGCATTCTCTTTTCATGGCTGACCAATTCTTTTCATTCGCCTTCAGAATCACTGTTGTAGGCTATCAACCAGCAGTCAGTTTTGGTCTCCTGACACAAAACTGTTCCCAGTGCTGTTCCACTGGCATCCGTCTAAAGGACAAGGTCTGTTGACCTGTCCAAAAATGGATACCTTAAAAACAATAACTGACTACAATGCATCTTTCAGACTATGGAAAGCCTGATGATGGTCCCCTATGATCTCCCAATTGGAATTCTTTCCTATGAGCTTGAGTTCTGTTTGGGTAACACACCTTTAACAATATTTCTCACTGTAATTTCCTGTGTCAAATTAGCTGAAGGCACTTCTCCCTGATTGTAATCTGCTGTGAGCACAGGATTCATATCAGGCTTCAAGGGCTGCAACGTAATTCTGTTAGGATCTCATTGAGGTGGTTCACCTCATTGGTTCGGATGCAAGATCTCTGTCAAATCTACAATCTTTGTACAGAAAACATGTTAACTGATCTGGCTTGGTCGACATGTGTTTCCTCTACAATCATAGATAACGCTTGTTAAAGTTAGATGCTACTTGACATTTCTGATTCTGACAGCCTACTGATTGATCAGTTCCATCAAATTAAACTTTTCTAGCTGTGCCTCGCCAACTTCTGGGCAATATCTCTGCTCCTCTATGGTCTCAGACCTATTGCTAGGTGGATTCCCTTTGTTGTCCTCTACAGCAGCATTTGGGAAGATGTCAAATATGGCTTCGACTGTCCCTTTGAGCTTTCACCGTTGCCTTGCCATTTCCTCATTGGACAGTCCTCTGGCTCTTTCACTCCTCGGAGCTATTTCTGCATTCCTGGTCTCATCAGATCCACTCTAAGCTTTGTTGTTTGGTTTTAGGATCCAAATTGTTTAAATCCAGTCGGATTTTGGGTGTTACAACATCCACTTTCAGTCTTGTCAATTCGACCTTTGGCAGTGATCTTTTCACATTTTGCAGCAGAGGGTTTATGGCATCTGGATTTGGATTCTCCGGATCTGACTGCTGGGGTTCTGAGGCAATCGAAGGCAGGCACACAATAGGCACTCCTGCATCCTCTTGAGGCATAAAGTGCACAGCTTGCTTTTGCACCGACTGTACCCATGCAGGTGTCTGATCAGGGATTACTGGGTTAGGAGCAGCTTGTAGTTGCTAATCTGCTTCTCTAAAGTTTAAAAAGTTTTCAGCACTCCCCACTCTGGGCAGTGATCTATTCAAACTATTACCTCTCGGTATCCTTCCATTTGGCATTCTAAAACCTGATAGCTTTCTGTAAAAACGTGGTGGATATTCTTTTCCTCTAGTCTGACTACAATGTTTCATTATGAAGAATTATAAGCTACCACTAGTTGTGTAGGTCCTTCCTTAGAGATAAAGAAAGATCTATATTCAGGAAACAAGTTAGAACTGCTCCTGGGCTAGGCCTCAGATTTAGTGCAACAGTTCTTGCCCAGACTCGACAATAACATTACTAATAAACAGGCCCTAACAGAGTGGACCTCCTTGACTTCCAGAGGAAAAAATATATCAAATGGAAGGAATGGGGTAGGTAGAAAAGACCCACAACAGTATGTCTCCTACCGACATCTGCAAATAAGTAGCATCTGGGCCTATAGCCCTCTGCATACTTACTGTATCATTCACAACTACATGAAAATTAATAACAATATTATAAAAATGTGGATGCACGACTAAGAAATATATGAAAATTAAGGCGAAGTTGGGAGAAAACTTTTATTTTCATGGGTGGCGGCAAAACTCCCGAAAAATGTTGCAGAACATAAAAATGTTTTCATCATCATTTTTCTTCTTTCTTTGGTGCTTCATTACTACGTAAATTGCCCATTGATGATTTGCATGCCGACTTCCTGATTGCGAAATGGGCAGCAGCACGGTGCCCAAAAGCTTACCATAATATTGTGAGAAGTATGGCAGTTTTGAATTGTAATGCTTGATTGCACTTATATGAAAATTCTGCAATTCTTTATCATAGGTGGCGCGACAGCGTCAACCTATAATATACTTGGCCCCCCCAATTTCATGTCCCCCCCTCTAGAGCCAAAACGGTAAGAGCTAGAACCTTCGGGTTTTTTGCATAATATCGGGCATAGAGGCAAACATTTCTGTCATTTCGCCTCTATCTGCAAGTGGTGCTCGGTGGGGCCCCAAAAACACGAAAAAACGCACTTTTTAGCGCCCCCCCCCCCAGTTCCACCATGCCCAGCAATGGGGGGTGGCATGTCCAAATCTTAAATGCGAATTTTTATTTTTTTTAAATATGGCCCCAATTCAATTATATGGTGGTCCAAAGTCCCAGAAAACGCCAAATTCTCGAATTTTGTTATATAATACTTATGGGTTCAAAAAAATAATTTTTTGCAGCATGATGCACTAATTATTTTTTTGCAGTTTCAATTGAACCTGTTGCCTTATTGGGATTTTTGGGCTGCTAGGGTTTTGACCATTGGGAATTTGATGGACGCGGTCACTTTACACAAACAATTATCCCGGGTTTAAACAAGCGTATTACCGTGATATTTCAGTGGAGGGAGTTTTCGACCGTGGGGATTCAATAGATGTGGTCACTTTACACAAAAAATTATCCCGTGAGTAAACAAGCGTATTTTCGTGATTTTTTAGTGGAAGGGGTTTTCGACCACGGGGAATTTGATGAATGTGATCATTTTACATAAAAGAACTATCATGGGTGTAAACAAGCGTATTTTTGTGATTTTCTATGGAAGGGGTTTTCGACTGCGGGGAATTCAATGGATGCGTCACTTAACACAAAAAAATTATTCTGGATTTAACCAAGCCTATTTTCGTGATTTTTTTGTGGAAGGGGTTTTCGACCATTGGGAATTTAATGAATGCGATCACTTTACGCAAAAAAATTTTCTTTGAGAGGGGTTTTCGATCACTGAGAATTTATTGAATGTGATCACTTTACACACTAATTCATATCGAGTGTAAACAAAGGTATTTCTGCGATTTTTTGGGATGAACGATTTTAGACCATGAGGAATTCAGTAGGTATGGTCACCTTCCAGTCTGTTTACAATGTTTTTTAAGTGCTATGCAGTTTATACATCTTTTACTTTTGCCGGAAGTGAGAATTCGTAGCATGAAGATGGTTTTCTATTGTTTTTTTGACGTGAAGATGACCAAATTTAAAACTTCAATGTGCTTCTATGAAGATTTTCGTGCATGATTGAGGCCCACTAAAAAGAGGTGAACTATAGTATATTTTCTTAAAATGCTTCTAAATAATGAAAGTGGAAAGCAAGTAGTATTTCACATTTTCACGGTTTTCTGATAAACAATATAACATATAAGGCTGGAAGTTTGACAGCTTACTAACCTCACCTTTAACTATTTTTTCGAGAGAAAAATTTTACGCTAAGAGCTCTATGTAAACGATTTTGACAACAGTACTGATTTGTGTCACTTTTGTATTTGGAAGCATTTTATAAAAAACAGACTATAGTTTATTAGAAAATGCCCCGATGGAGCAGAAAAAAGGAGAATATACTTGCTTCGATAGTTGCCATGCTAGAAAAAGAAGTGGACTAGATTTTTGAGAACTTGGGTCAAAGTTGGAAAAAATTCACTTTCTTTATATTGGATTTTCATTCTTTCTCGAAAGAATTATTCTATGTCTGTGAAAAAGTATATTCTGCAGCTAAGTGCATCAACACACTTTCCAACCAAGCATGTGCATCTCTGAAATTTTTAGGAGGGTACAGGGGTGGATCTTGGTTTTATGGCGTTTTTGAGACAAAAAATTCAAAAAAAGTTGACCAAAAATTTTTTTGCATAACAAATTTTCCAGTTTCAAAACCCTTGTGGAAGTTTATACCCCCATGTCCCCTCTCACACATGTTTGCTTCCAACTGTGTTAAATATTTTTACTGAATTTGGTGTCAACAAAAGGAATCAACTGAGGGAAAGTGGCGCATAAAATCCCATTCAGTTTTTTTAGAAAAAAGAGCTACAACACAAAGTCTTCTAAGGACTAAACCGATTGTGCCCGATACGTTTCATTCACTCATTTTATATATTATATAACATATCATATAAAATTCACTCCATAAGTTCTACTGATTACAAGCTATAAACAAATTTATTCTCTTTTATTTAACTATGCGACAAAATAGCGTCATTCACAGTTTTTGGATTTAAACTGAAGTTGCAGAGAGCGCTTTTTACGGGTTTCCAGATGGGAAGCAATTTCGCCCATCCCTGTCGCTTCCGTCCTGCTTTCAAAAAAGTCGTTTTGCTGCCATGGGAGTGCCAGTAGAGTCAAGGAGAACACCCTTATATCTAATATAACGACACCCATAATATAGGCACGGCTGAATCCCATTTACAGATCAGTGCCCAATGACTGTAACCAAGGCCCAGTTGCACTAAAGGAGTCTAAGCTCCGGCGCAAGGTAACCTCGAACAAAAAGGCGAATCAGTTTGATCTCAAGTCCGGTATAATTTGAATGTCATCAGGGTTATAACGAGTTCAATGTCGAGATTATCCCCAGCTCGAGCTGTCGGGTTGCACTGACATTTTCGCATGATTTTCTTATCTCTAAAGCAAATAAATATAAAAATTTCTGCAATTCCCAAACTGGAACTTAAACCTCAGTATTAGTTAATCCTGAAGTGAGTGTTGTTTTTGCGTTGGACGAGAATAATTTGAACATTGCGATTAGCTCAACCTCAGGATCATCAATTTAATCCCGATGTTGAGATTATCCTCATGTTGGGTTAGTGCAACCACCCCAGGTTTCTTTATAGTTCTGAAAATGACTATAATATGCATCCCACACTATTTTCCAGCTAGTGTGAGAGGCAGGAGTTTTGAATTGGTCGGGAGTTAGAATGCCATTGGCTTACCATTTCTTCACATTTGAAATCATGCGCATATAATTCTCCTATAGAAAAATTTGATTGTGGTTGATGCCAGGGGAAGGAAAAAATGCACGATGCTGCAGAATATACTTTTTCACAGACATGGAAAACTTTTTTGAGGAAGAATGAAAATCCAATATAAAGGAAGTGAATTTTTTCCAACTTTGACCCAAGTTCTCAAAAATCTAGTCCACTTCTTTTTCTAGCATGGCAACTATCGAAGCAAGTATATTCTCCTTTTTTCTGCCCCATCGGGGCATTTTCTAATAAACTAGTTTGAAATTCATCAAGATTGTAACAAGCTCAATGTCGAGATTTTCCCCAGCTCGAGCTGTTTGGTTGCACTAAAATTTTCGCATAATTTTCTTATCTCTAAAGCAAATAAATTGTTTGCAATTCCAAAACTCGAACTTGAACCTCTGTATTAGTTGATTCTGAAGTGAGTATGGTTTGTGCATTGGAAGAAAATAATTTGGACATTGTGAATAGCTTAAACTCAGGATGATCAATTTAATCCCGATGTTGAGATTATCCTCATATTGGGTTAGTGCAACGAACCTCAGGTTCCTTTATAGTTCTGAAAATGACTATAATATGCCTCCCCTCACTATTTTTCAGCTAGTGTGAAAGGCAGGAGTTTTGAATTTTATCGGGAGTTAGAATGCTATTGGTTTACCATTTCTTTACACTTGAAATCATGTGCATATAATTTTCATACAGAAAAATTTTACTGTAGTTGACGCCAGAGGAAGGATAAAATGCTCGATGCTGCAGAATATACTTTTTCACAGACATAGAAATTTTTTTTGAGACAGAATGAAAATCCAATATAAAGAAAGTGAATTTTTTTCAACTTTGACCCAAGTTCTCAAAAATCTAGTCCACTTCTTTTTCTAGCATGGCAACTATCGAAGCAAGTATATTCTCCTTTTTTCTGCTCCATCGGGGCATTTTCTAACAAACTAGTATGTTGGTATGTCTGAATAAAAGCTCTATAGACCATTCACTTTGGAGTGATAAATGCAGTGACAACTAAAAAGAATTCAACTTGATACACAATTCGCACTTGGTGAAAAACTTTATGCAGTGAAAAAAGGGCTGAATTTCTTCTTAATAGCAGGGAGGCCAAAATCATCTTAAAAATATCAAAATTGTACACTTCTTACTCGGAAGGATTGTGTCGACGCCTCGGATGTGTGCCGACATCTCAAATGCTACTCGGTATAGACCATAAATCTTGTCTGTGATTATAGCTAATGAACTTATCGTTTTTTAGTATTGAAAAAACTTTCAATTTACCATTAATTCTAGAATCGTGCTCTCTTATCCCTGAAATTTTTGCAGAAAGGTCGGCAGCAGTCTATAGTCAGTTAATGACTATCCCTTGGAAGCCATCGCTAGTTGAAGTTCTAAACTGCTGCAGTCCATAAGAGAAAAAACGCTGCAGTGGCTCATTTCGGCCACTGGGCCACTTCTGCCACTGGTTCACTTCCACCAAGAGGTCAATTCCACTACTGTGCAACAGTAGCCTAAACGGACTATCGGAGCTCTGCCTAGTTAGACTGTGCAACCGTCCACAGCAAGTGAGACACAGCTTTCCGCAAGTGAAACGCAGCCGTCTGCAAGCCAGACGCAGCCATTTTTGACTGAGACTCAGCTCTCCACAAGTGAGACATAACAAGACGCAACCTTTCACAAATGAAATGCAGCACGTCAGCAAATGAGATGCAGACATCCGCAAGTGAGACACAGTGGAACGTAACCTTCCACAAGTGAGACGCAGCTGACCACAGGTAAGTCGCAGCATCCGCGAGCGAATGTAGCCGTCTGTAAATCAGACGTAGCTTTCCAGAAGCAAAACACAGTTGCCTGCAAGTGAGACACAGCGAGACGCAAACTTCCACAAGTGAGACGCAGCCATTTGCAACTGAGGTGCTGCATACACAGCTCTCCTTGCCTAAGCCTAAACGAAGAATTATCGAAATATTTTGCAGGTTTTTACGTTCGTCTGCTATAATGAGTTCGTACATGCAACGGACGATGGTTACCCACGCCCAGCTTTCGTGAAAACCGAAGTTATCGTAAATCATCTGCTGCATTAATTTTGTTGAAAATGTCAAGTTTCAACTATTTTAGTTTTTCCTCCTGTTTTCTTAATTTTCCATCTTTTATTCTTTTATGGTTTCTGCTAAAAATTTCCCGTTCGAACACTTTCAAAATCGTGACATAATTTTATCACATTTTTTCCCGTCCTTTAATTACGTTTATGGACAGAGCTATTCATTCTACCAGAATGACTAATGAAGTTATATCATATCGAGTTTCACAAAACTAACATTTGCATAAAAGAGTTGTATTGCCTTTTATAAAACTGCTCACATATCGTCAGTTAAGAAAAGTATTCTCTCCATCATGACATGAACAACACTCAGATAACTTGTTTTGCTCATAAGGATACGAAACGTATAACCACGAGAAAAAGCCATGCGAACGATCTCCGAAACCGATTTCAAAGCCCGATTCGCCGAGTTTTCCGGTGTGACTCAGTTCCATGGATTTTTAGAACTTTATCACAGCAAAAGTTCGTACGGAAAAATATTTTGGGCCATTATCGTTATTCTTGGATTTGTAGTTAGTTCTCAAAGCATTTATAACGACATGATCATATTTCTACGGCATCCAACTGCAACGATGGTACGATTTTTTTCATTGTTCTTTTTTACATTGATCGAACACTGTCAGCATTGTTTCATGAGTATCATGTTATAAGATTCGTCTTTCAAACTCGACTAGTACAGTAACCTTAGCCAAAAAAACGAAACATTCGAACATCTTTACATATTGCGATCTCAGGAGAATTCAAAATTAATGCAACATTTACCAAAGACTTATGTTTCCTAAATATCGTATCAATGAATTATGTCGCATTAAGATATTAGTGTCCGACATTCCAACATATTTCCGCGAACACTTTTTGTCTGAAGAATGTGAAAGATAGAAGTTTACTCCGAACGATTTCGTTTTATTGGTATTTACTTCATAAAAGCATTTTTTGGTTCAGTGTATTTTTGGTTCAGTGTAGGCCGCTACATGTACGAAAAATATATTTGTAAATATTCTATGCTACAATTTCTATATTGAGACGTATGTTGTGCAGAACTCAATCACCGACAAGATCTTTAAGATTTCGAGGTTCACAGGGTGGGTCAAAAAGTACCCTTTTTCTTTCGGTAATAAATCGCGTTGTTCGAGAAAACTATAATTTTTCTTTCATTATTAGGTTCAGTTGCACAAACATCCTCTTTGGAAAGGTGGTCCCCTTCGACGAAATTAGCTCCATGACCACAAGTTTTTTTGAATCATATTTCGACTTGCTACATTAGGTGCAGGTTTCAAAGATCTATCCAACGGTGTAAAGAATAATAATGTCCGGTTCAAGGTTCATGACTTATTCAGGTCTGAAGTACGCTGAAGGGATACCTTTTGCGAAGTGGATGTTTGTACAACTGGCCCCAGGAACCTAGTTCATGAAGCTGCTACTATTGACTATATAATACAAATTATGGAATGTAATTTTCGGAAAATGCATACTTTCCACTCAAATGAAGCACATCCAACAATACTTTGATTCCATACTTCTTACAATTCATTTAATTTTACACACTCTTTAGCCAGAATTTATATATTGATGTTGATTTTATCCAAAAATGATGCCGTAATAGAGTGTTCAAGGCGAAAACGTAATTTGAGTCTGCGAATCAGGCGCAAGAAATTCAAAATTTCTACATAGCCTGAAAATTCAGAGAACTTATATTCTGCTTTTTATAAAATGCTTCCAGATACAAAAGAGACACAAATCAGTACTGTCGTCGAAATCGTTTACATAAAGTTCTTACAGTAAAATTTTTCACTCGAAGACTCCCTAGACGTTAGGTCAGTATGCTCACAAATTTCCAGCCCTACATGATATTTTGTTTATCAGAAAATCGCAAAAATCTGAAATACTACTTGTTTTCCACTTTCATTATTTGGAAGCATTTCAAGAAAAACAGACTATACGTCAAAAACCTGAGAAAAAAATCACAGCCCGTAGATTTTTATCAGAATGAATACGGTATGTGAAGATATTCACCATTACCTCCCGTAATCGCACACAGTAAATCTACTTTACGTCAAAACTGAGCACATTAACTTATTTTCTACACAACTCCTTCGTAAGTTAATCATCTCACAATGCCATGGGTGTCTAGCCGTGGCACAAATAAGGTGCAAAAGTTCAATAAACGGATTATTCATGGTCCTATTTTGACAGATCAGTATGTTATTAGCTCTATCAGCACTGCCCAATCAAATTTTGTGATATGATCAAAAGTTTTCACTTTTCGTTAGAACGTCATGTTTTATTCTCTACCGTACACATTTCATTATTGTAAGAAAAGAAGCAACTGAATGAAATATGAACATCAAAACTTGAAACTTGTACTCAAAAGCTGTTTTGTCTCCAGTCTGTAAGTTAGATGGAGCAAGTATCGATTCCTTAAATTCTTCAGAAATTCTCTCAATGCAGCAAATCCTCAGTTTTAATTGATGGACATGCATTTTGGCTGGAAACTATCAGTAAAGCACCGGGTGCCACGGTCGATCAAATGTTCACTATAACCCATTTACTCTGAGAAGGCAGACGCAGCGATAATCAAACAGTAGCTCCAATTTGGGCTGCTGTGAAAGAATTTATACTGCTTAAAACCCTTTGAATTTCGTATGGAGAACGAGTGAATTGATAAGCGTAGAAAGTATACTGTTTATCTACTTTTGATTTGGATAGAGCCATATGTCGACACTTGCAATCTTTCACGACTTAATCAGTTTATTGAAGAAAATTATCACTTTGTATCTTTACCCGCTAATGATTCTCACTGACTACAGTAATAAGCTTACTATTTTTCGGGTTGAATCAGCTGTGTTATTAGGCATCTTGAAATCATGTGTAGTCTTCGTTATGTAGGAGATATTGAGGCGAGCCAAGAACGTTTTTTTACATCACCACTTAAATTCATTATATTTAATACCTACTTAAAATTATTTTCTCTGATTTCGCAGATAAAACCGCTAGATACCGACGAAGAGTATTACGCACCAAAATTCATATTTTGCTACCCAAGTTGGATCTACTGGGTAGACTTTCATCGTTTGAAAATCAACAACATTTCTAAACCGGCCTTGTTAGCCGGCCTGAGCTTTTTGGGCGATGTGATCAGCGAAACGGAATTCGACCCTGCCGAAGCGAAACGGAAATTTTTAGATTTCATGACCGATCGTAACTTGACCTCCGTCGGTCAATTTTATAGATCGATTGCACGAAAAGCGCCCGTTTCTTTTTTCTGGAGCGACAAAATGTCATTAAACCGCGAGAATCAGACACCGTACTTCAAGTGAGCTTTTTCATCAGCATCGCGCGTACTTTGTGGGAGCACACCGAGTCATATGGCCGCCCTTTTCCCTCAGATTGACTGTAGCAATCAGGACTAAAACTGGAAGAAAGAAAATTTTACTATACGATGCAAGTTTATTATATGCTTACATATTTCTTTGCATTCCGAGCCAGATATGAGAATATATGGACAATGGTGTTGGGGTTTATTCTCACTTGGCCAATTTACACCGTTTCTTGCTTGATGTACATAGCTACAATCTGGCCGTGAAAGACTTTTTTGCTTCAAATACCTAAGTTATTACGTGACGAGCATTACAACTGAAAATCAAAATTTCGGTTGATCTTTTTGGAATTCTCAGTCGCCGATCTATCGTACTGTACATATACACAGAGACGTTACTATAAGTTCAAAAGTATCAAAATAAATTTGAAATTTTATGTTGACTTCTTTCTCAAAATGCTCTCTTGGAAATTGCAGCTTACAAACATGCACCTTTCGATAATGTTACTCAAGGAACATCAACAAAAATACCTGATCGGAAGCTGAACATTTTAAAAGCATAGTGCATTCACGCATTGAGACGAAAATTCGGCTCTGTAAAAAATAAGATGAATGTATTTAGTGTCGACATGTAGTACTGATGAGACTCAAAAATTTTTGGAACACCCCAATTTTAAAAAATTAAAAACATTCAAAATATTATAACGTTAAGCTGTACCTGAGCTACAGTCTAAGGTGTTGCCGCACAGCTTAAATGTTCCATAAACTGTAGGTTTAAGTCACCTTAATGAGGCAACGGAACCAGATCTACAGCATTTATTAGTTTTTCTGGGAGCAAGGTTATCATACATCACAAATAATATCCAGACAATCAATAGTTCTGAAGATATGAAATGGTCGGGCTGTTTAGCTCAAAAAATTTGATGTCGAAATTTCTGGTCGGTATCAATAGCAGGTGATGTAGAAACATTGCCCGATTGATGTCAGAACTACCAAAACTTGCCGACGCTTTTCTGAGATCTTTTTCCGTGAACTTTTCCCAGACAACTTTCACATTCAGGAAAATCGATATCATCAAACAACAAAACACGATCATGCTATGTTATACCACTGATTCGGCTACCCTATTTCGCTCGCTATTTCCGGCAAAGAAAATTTCCAATTTGCCCCTCTTCAGCAAAAACGACTACGGCGTTTTATATAAGAAGTTGAATTTTTCCGTGAAACCTGTCGTGTACGAAGACATGAGCGATTTCGTCACCAAACTAGAGTACAATGTTTACATAAGTCGGTGGTTGGCTTTACAAACGAATTTTATACTGTCTAAAGACGAAGACTACAAAAAAGACTATAGTCAATTCGTGTTGCCTCTACTAGTATTTCCAAATGGGTATGGTGGACAGTGTAACAGTCATAATATGCACGTGAGGTTAGGAAGATACATTATACTGTCCATATCCGTGCCGACTAAATACCTGGGGCGTGTAAAGAAGCCGTAAGTGAGGCACCGCAAGTTCACAGTAATTGTAGTTAGACGTCATCTGTTTCTTGAATCTTGTGAAAACCTTCTGCTTAAAAAATGAATGCTAAATGCCTGTGAACCATTTACACATCGTAGTTCATGGAAACTGCTTACTTTGTCAATGCTATTATGCGTAAAAAATTTTGTGTAAAACATTCTGTGAACGGCAGCTTCATAAGGATTGCATAGGTGTTATAAAAATGTGCCATTTTTTACGTAATGTGATGGCCACTTGTGAAACAGTTACATACTCGAAAGTCTTTATACAACAAATGCTCATCATACATTGACGTTGGGGGTTGAGCTCAGCCAGAAAGTGTCTGTCTCAGATAGGCGTTTGACCCCCGCCCAAATCATGACTTTCCATAACGAGCAGGAATATTTTTCTAACAAACCCCAGTAAATTGACTATCGTTCGATCGATGTTATTGAGATCTATCCAAAAATATGGCCTAAATTCGACTAAAATTTGGTTGACTCCCAATATTTTCCTTGAAGCCGATGTGTGGTGTTCATTTTCAAAACATGAAGTTCCTAATTGGAATCGTTGAATTCATATTTTTCGTCAATCAAATTCGCTCAGAATCTCAGCCCCACGCATGTATGCTCCTTAGCTGTAAGTGCACTTTTCCCTGCTGTTCAGAAGTGTTGAGATTTATAGCTTGTCTGATGAATGGTTTTCAAAAATCGCTGAGACGTTAATCAAAATTTAGAGACGATCTCACAAGAACTAGTAGGCTCGATCTCAGCGTTGAATCTTACACTATTACATTCGCGGCAAGAAGTCACGATAGGCTGCTGAATCGACAAAGGGGCTGCGACACCCAACGGACACCTGAAAACTCCGATAAAAATTGCGAACAGAAGTGCTCCATATTGTACCAGGAAGTAAGGCCGAAAATATTTTGTTGGTAGTCCAAATGAACTTCTTGTGTTGAGAATTACATACTCATTTTTAAAAAATGACATGCAGCGAACCGATGAAAGTAAGTTCGATTCGGAAAAGTAGTAGGCTTATTGCTGTGATGAATGAGAAAAATTTTCTCGTCCATCAGCGACAAACAGACGGACTGGAGATTTTCTCAAATAATTTGGTCAAATGCATCGAAGTGTTGATACAGTTCCATCCAAATTAAAAATGCATAAGTATGACATTGTTCCTTAAATTTTTGCCTCCTATTTGTCATGGAGAAATTCATGATTTTTCTAAAATATAGTTTTCAATTCCATACAAATTGCGTATCAAACTATACCTACTTTCTTGTTGTCGCTGCACCTGACATTTTAAAGTAAATGGAATACGAGCGGCCGGTGACGGATTCATCGCTACAACAAAGATCTGTATTTAGGCGTATCTACAGTAGATGTTGTAAATTTTACTAGCAGGATTTTCCTAAACACTAAATTTATTTGCAAACTAAATCTAATAAAACTTAGAAACTTTTTACTTCATTATGCCCTGTGAAGTGCAGTTTAATTTGCTAAATGCCAATTTTTTGAACAGATGCTCAGGTTTGCTGTAATTTTAGTGGTCAAAACTGTGATCATGTCGTTCACTTGAATTAGCAGCATTTACGGACTTGGTTTTTTCGGAATGCTTCTAAATAACATAACTGTAAAGCTAGTACTGTGTCGTATTTTTGTAATTTTCTGCCAATCCATAGGACCAAAAATTTGTGAGCATTTTCAATTAACATTAACAACTTTTTCGTAAAAAATTTGGCAAAGCGATTTGAACGACAGTTCTAATTTTTGTTATTTTTCAATTAACAAACGTCCCGCAAAAAGTACTATAAATGCTATCGCGATAGTTGCAACCAAAGGCTTATCAAAACTATTGTTGATCTGGGATAGTAACAAACAAAGAAATATTCATCATTTGTTGCTCAAAATGCAACTCGCTTTTGCAAGTGCTGTATGCACGTCAGACTTATATGTAGTTTTATAAGCACTATTGAGACCTATGAAAGCTCATGCATGACAGACTCATGACTGTGGGAAACGTTTCAAAAAAGAAATTTATGGGAGACGCTAAAGTCAACGAAAGGGACACTGCATCAGCCAGATTTGTACAAATATGAAATTTGCTAACAAAAGATTTTGTGCAAGGTTACTCAGGCAGCAGTGAATCAAAATATTTTCAAAAATAAAAACAAAATATATAAGTGTCTTCGATTCAAATTCCTTTCGCTATGCGTTTTCCAGGTCGAACCACCATGCTTGGAAATTAACAAAGCATCAACTATTTCTATCGATTTGCCCCGCAACCTGTGCTCCTATCGCTTCATTTTCATACCAAAAATCGCAGATTTCAGTAAACTTCCATATTGGACAACTTCCCTGGTGCCATTCTTGGATCGAAGACGTCCTGCAGACTCTCTCCTGGGACTTCCCGACGGCCAACAAGTAGTGGAAAGGAAGTATCTTAAGTCGATGTGCGAAAAAAATTGCAGCAAGTAAATACAGTTGCAGTATAATAACACTATCTGCGATTACTGACTTACATTTTTCATACATGTCCATCGTACCGCTATGAAAAAATAATCTCAAAGATATTTAAATCGCATTGCGCATTAGTTTGATTGGACATACCATTTTGTCAAAAAATCAATGAGCATATTTAAATGTTTTTCACCATTTTTTCGTTCCACTTTCAATTTGTTATTTGTGGTGCTCTGCTGTGTCAGTAAACTGTGTAAAGTTTCTTTCGGCAAGCCGTGTTTTTACGATACGGTCTTACCTTGGCGCCCCGTCTTAATCTATCTTTCAGCATTCATGGTGATCATTTATTTAAGCAAGATGCGATTAACAAATTTGCAAGATCATTGATCAGCAAGAATCACTTTGCAGTGGCCCTGAAACTTAATGTGTCCCTGCTATAGCTCGTAATGTAACAAAAAGATTTGGAACAAATTGGAAATGGCTCAGAAATGAGCAGACCATGAGAGAAATATAACAGTAACGCGAACGACCAGGCCTCAAAGGCGCTAGTTTTTGAAAAAAAGAAAAGAGGAAGGAAGACAGAGAATGCAAAGAAACTATATAAAAAGAAAAAAGTACAAAACAGAAACTGGAATGCAAAAGAAACTGAAAACTGAAACGTAAGGAGAAAGTAGAAACAAGAAACGGAATCATGAAAAAAATATTTTGCAAGATTGGAGAAAATTAACAGAGTGGATAATGAGCGAGTAAAAGAAAATTAAAAGATAAAACGAAGCAAAAGAAGAAGGAGAAAAGAATAGAGAACGGGAAAAGAAAAAAGAATATAAGGACCGACAGATGGAAAAAATAAATGAGAACTGTATGAGTTAATAAGGGAAACGATGGAGAAAATAAAACGGAAAAGAAATGTATGGAAACAAAAATGGAGAAACAAACAGAAACAGCACAATATAATATTAAAACGGAAAAGCAGTGAGACATAGGATTGTGTGACTCAAAATGATGAGAATAGAAGGAAGAAACTGAAACAAAGGGAAACAGAGAAGAAATGATATACAGAAAATAGAAGAAAAGGATCAACAAAATGATTTTTTACTGTCCACGTCGTCTCTCTAAAGTAAGATTTTAATGCTTTTGTTACACTACGTACTGTTGATTTTTATGATTTAAATTAATATAAAGATAATTAGCACAAAAAACAGCAGTCTACTAAAAAGTAGTGATTGATTTCAGCAGAGTAAATCATTTTCGTACAGTAAAGTATAGTAGATTTTTTATAGCGTAATGCAAAACGTAAAATTTAGAACTGCTCATAGAATTTGCATAGATGAAAACGCATATGTAGGTGCCAAAGTAAGATTGTTATATTTGAAAAATTAATAGATGGCCTTTGGTGCTCAGACCGATTTCCTGCCTCCTTTATCCGTGGGGTCAGAGGAAGAAGGTGAAATTGGTGGGAGTAATTGTAGTGCAGGAGAGATAGCCGGGGTTGGACCTCAACACCAGTGCTTCCCTGCGCCTGCCTCAAAAGTTGGAATGACTCCTCACTCAGGGGGAGAAGTCCAGTTCGAGAATACTAGCTGCTCAAGAAAAGCCTGACTAAAACTAGCCAGACTTGGTAACACACTTTTGGACACAAATAAAACACTTTTCTAACTAAATATTTACTTACTGACTTATCTCCTTAAATCGTCCCATCGAATATCATCATCATCATCATCATCAATCATAAAAAATCATCAGATATAACGTTTTTACATGAAATAAATACAAGACGACTGCATGAGCGAAAATCAATAATAAAACATACGCGGGCACATGAGAGAATAATCATAAATTCACAGACAAATCCACATAGACCATGTTCTACAGTAGGCGTTGCATTAGGCCAGGTCAGGCATGGTCGGACATCTTTTACCTGTGGGCTTCTTCCAAAACTGAAACAAGTGTGTCAGATGTCACACTACAACAAGATGGGTGCCAAAGCGAGACAAAGCGCCAAAGTAAGAGGGGCGCCAGAATGAGATGGGCGTTAAAGTGAGACATGCCCCAAGTTTGACACAATTGTTTTTACTGCATCGACCCTTGAACGTAATGCTAATTTTAATGATCTACATGTTTTATTATAATATGGTGTAAAATGTGATACTTAAAAGTCTACCCCAATGTTTTTTTTGAACTGCACATGGTATGATGTGTTAGAAAAATAATTTTTGGTTCCCGGTGCGCTATGCACTTATATCGCAACTTCTATCCTCTACATTTTCTAACTTTTTTCTTTTGAAACTTTTTTCCACGCTTTGATTGTTGCAGGTCATGCATTGAATGGCGATACAGCTATTCCGTCTACAAATTCTACTATGATCACACCGGTGAACTCAATCATAGTGACACGAAAGTATGGTTAGTATACCCCACGGCAAAAACCGTCATGATTTACCAAGACGTTTACCTGAAAAATTATTTCAACATCCTGGGTGATATCGGCGGTATTCTGGGCGTCTGGATAGGCGGCAGTATCATTTCGATTCTGCAATTTTTGTACATATTCGGCGTTAAACCATTTTGTGAATGTCAAGATATCGAGAGCAAGTACTATGATTTCTGTGTCTTTCTAGGCTGGACCGTGATCCATGTCAAAAATTAGCAAGTGGCTCTTGAATTAGAATAAGTGAGATCGATTGATTAGCATTCACACCTCACTACTATTTTTAGACGCGACGTACAGGCACCCAGACTAGAGCGCAGGACTATAGAGAGTGGACGAGCGTGGACATTAGAGCGCAGGGACATTATTGCGCATGACATTATAGCGCATAAACATTGGAGCGCAGGACAGAAGAGCGCAGGGATATAGAGTGAGGACATTAGAGTGCAGGGACATTAGAGCGCGGGACAGTAGAAGGCGAAAAATATAGCGCAGAGACATTAGAGCACAGAAACATGAGATCAGAGCAAAATTAAAAAAGACTGTTAATGAAATAATTTTAAAAATAACTATATTTCAGCTCAAAAATGCTGATTCTCGACATTTTTTTACAACTGGAGAAGTTCGTGTTGATACTTTTTTCTACCAAGGAGTATTTTTCCCATCTTTTGTTCTTTTTTTCTTATTTCGCCATTCATACTTTTTTTCGTCTCCTATTCCTTTTTCCCCATTGTTTTCATTTTCTTTTGTTTCCGCTTTTATTCTTTTTATATCACATTGTCCGTCCATTATTCGTGTTCTTTTTTTACATTTTTTTATTCAGCTACCGTGGGAATTCTTTCTGTCTCCTTTGTAGAAACACAATACTTGTTCTAGAAGTTAGCACAAAGATGAGATATGCACATTTTTCACACAAAAAGTTGCAAATAAATGAATTTAGAACTTTTGGATCAAATTTTTTTATTTTGTTATTGTCGAATTTATCTTGAATTTTTAACTTGCTTCCTGAATAATATACGCAGTTTACAGGAAAACGTTGTCAACTTTCGAAATAAAGGCTGTTTGCGAGATATTTTTTCTTTATGTTCAAAAACAATTTAAAAATTTGCTTTCATCGCTGACCAGAGGAAAAATTCGGAAAAATCAGTTTTTTCAAATACACTCAAAGTTACCTGCGCTCTATTGTCCTGCGCTCTACTGTCCTGCACTCTAATGTCCGGTCACGGACAAACAATAGACGGGAAAAAGTTGATTTCAATTTTTGCTTATAATTTAGTTCAATAACGCCATAGCCTCATCGACTTGGTTTCATTTAGGTTTCTAAACAATCTGCAGTTGTTAAAAAGACGAATCGCTTAGCACGCAATACTAAAAGTTTTCTCCAAATTTCATACATCTTCAGATCCAAAACTACTTGTAACGAGACAACTTGAACTCAGCGTTTTTTCATTTATAACCATACATGCACGTGGGGGGTTTGGGGGGTCTTGACCCCGAGCAGATTTTTACTGACCCCCAGCAGATTCTTGCTGACCCCCAGCAGATTTGACTTTCCAGCAATTATTGAGAAGATGACAAAGAAAAATGAGCAAGAGAGAAGAGAAAGTCGTCATAAAAATGGGAATGATGCTGTAGTTTAACAATTTTTCTAAACGAATCATACTTGATTCCAAAAAAGTAACATGAAAACTTTGAAAAGTGCTGTCTAGGCAAATAGTTTCACATATCTGACTAATATAGGTCGAAGAATATGCTGCTTGGATGTTAGAAGACTTTATGAGACCTTTCTTTTCCTTATCAAGAACGGAAAAAATTTTGTAATTCTACCCCCTGTCCTGGCTGACCCCCAGCAGAATTTCTATGCTGTGCATGTATGTTTATAACTGTATTCCATTTTTGAATTTCAATTATCAAGAAGATTTAGCGAGAAACCATGAGGCGAAATCAATTTGGACAATGATTTTTCTTCTGGCCGATTTGATAGAAATATTGAGAGTGGCCACAACAGCCATGTCAATTTCGAATTGTTGCAAATCCCATATGTATCGGAGGGCAGCTTCCCGTTGTTCGGTGTTGGCGATTAACGTTGCTGAATACCCGAGCAAGGGGAGTAGGTTACCTCAACAGAAATAAAAAAGAATCTATTGAAAAGTTGTTGATAAAGAAAATTTACATTCAGGAAAAACCTTCCTATTGTCATGACGAAATAAAACGTTTTTGTACGGTATAAAAATTCCACTCCATGAAATTTCGTTTCAAATTGAACTTATTTTTTATTATCGCCGCATTGATCATGAGTACTTACATTTCTTTTCGAAATTGCTTGGCATGGAACTACCCAAAAACCAAAGCAATGAGAAAGCGTCTATTAGGGTTTGTGCAAATACACTTAGCGGTATGATCTTTACAGCACATCAGAAGTAGATGAAGATTCAGAAGACACTGAACGTCAACGCCGATTTGTATCGAAGAAAAAATCGGCACCAAAAATCAAGGTCACTTTCAAAGGAAATCGGGTCGTAGCCGTCAAATCATTGAATTAGTATCTTCGCCGTTTCTATAAAGTCTGTGGAATTTTCGGCATCAAACCTCGGTCATATTTCCCAATATTTAGTGTAGACACAGCAAGTTCCAATATTAGTTCACTATAACACATATTATCAAGGAGTGGCGGGAGAATAAATATTTCGATCTAATATTTTGGTGTTGTCATCAGATTTTATTCTTTCGCTAAACTTTAAGGCGAAGTATATACCGTTGTTTACAAAACAACTGAAAATTAAAAATTAAAAAAATAAATACAGCCTGCAAAATTTTTTCCCACAGCTTATATTTTAGAATTTTTACTAAAAATTTATTGAGATTTATTTGTGGGTGGATTTCCAAAAGTATCAGATGGAAGTGGTAAGCAGAAAACAATGCATGTTGAAACGAAAAGTCATGGCTGAATTCATTCACCAAGGAAACGAAAAGCTGCTATGTTTTTTACTACTATTGATATTTTTACGCAGTGCTTATGTAAAAAATATGCTCGGTAAAAAGACTGGGGAAAATACTTCGAAATCAGATCTATCGGCTTATTCGATACAGAATTGCAGTCTGAACAAAATGATCAAAACCGTATCTCAGTCGCTCTATTATATTTATGATTTAAAATTAGTGCAGCTGGTTTTGCTTTAATGCTAAGCCTGGGCAAAACTATTCAGTTTTGAACGCAACGTAAAATCCAATGATTTCACAATTTATGCTTGGGGACCTTTTCACATCGGACGAAATGTTCCTCGGTGAACGCCCGGTTTCATGGAAGAGATTTTTGAGCTGCCGCTAAGCTGCAACTAAGCAGCTTAAATCTGTATGAGCTGTAGCTTAGCGACAGTGTTAAACTCATAACATATACAGTTGACTGGTTGCGCAATACTGTACATTAATGCTGTCATGGCTTTCTTCACATAATTTTTTCGACCGTCCTGTCGTCCAAAAAATGTTTACCATGTAGCCTGTTTTTATGAACCACTTGTAAATTAGAAAAAGCGAAAATTAGTACTATCGCAAAATCGTTTACACAATGTTATTACTGTCGAGATTTTCGATCAGAAAATTATTAAGAATAATAAACTGTTTTTCTTAAAATGTTTCTGAATAATAAAAGTTAGTCAAAAAACGAGTACAATTTTATATTTTTCTTCAATTTTCGGCTGAACTAATCTCACATCAGGATGGAAATTTATGAGCATATTCAGCTAACCGTCATTTTTAAATGAAAATCTTACTGTGGAAGTTTTCTGTTTCCGATTTTGAGGACAGTTCCGATTCCTGTCATTTTTCAATTTGGAAGCATTTTATAAAAAACAGATTATAGTTCAGTATACTGACTAGTCTTCAGTCGTATTTGCACAGTTTGGTAGAAAATAACAAAAGTATGCAATAGTACTTACTTTCTAGTTATATCATTTACTAGTTTATTAGAAAATGCCCCGATGAGGCAGAAAAAAGAAAAATATACTTGCTTGGATAGTTGCCAAGCCAGAAAAAGAAGTGGACTGGATTTTTGAGAACTTGGGTTAAAGTTGGAAAAAAATCACTTTCGTTATACTACTGGATTTTCATTCTCTTTCAAGAAAAATTTTCCATGTCTGTGAAAAAGTACATTCTGCAGCATCGTGCATTTTGCCCTTCCCCTGGCATCAATTACAGCAACATTTTTCTGTATGAAAATTATATGCACATGACTTCAGATGTAAAAAATGGTAAACCAATAGCATTCTAACTCTCGACCGATTCAAAACTTCTGCCTCTCACACTAGCTGAAAAATAATAAGGGAAGCATATTATAATCATTTTCAGAACTATAAAGAAACCTGAGATTGGTTGCACTAACCCAAGGTGAAGAGAATGTCAACATCGAAATTAAATTGATGACCCTGACTTTGAGCTAATCGCAATAACCAAATTACTTTCTTCCATTGCACAAACAATACTCACTTCAGGATTAACTAATACTGAGGTTGGGGTTCGATTTTGGGAATTGCAAACATTTTTATATTTATTTGCTTTAGAGATGAGAAAATTAGGCGAAAATGTTAGTGCTACCGGAAAGCTCGAGCTGGAGATAATCTCGACATCGAGCTCCTTATAGTCCTGATAACATTCAAATTATACCAAACTTGAGATCAAACCGAGTTGCCTTTTTGTTCGAGATAATCTTGAGCTCGATCTTAGACCCCTTTAGTGCAACTGGGCCTTGGTTACAGTCATTGGGCACCGCTTTGCAAATAGGATAACAGAGTAAAGCATACAAAAATGCACCTGGTTCAGTCATGTATTAGGGGTGTGCGCCAAATCCCGTACCCAGTTCTCCCCCACTATACTCGCACTCCCACCACAGCAGTACGACTTTTATGAAAGCAGGACGGGAGCGACAGGGATGGTAAAATTGCTTCCCATCAGCAATCCCACAAATAGCTTGCGCTCGTTCTGAAAATTTCAGTTTAAATCCAAAAACTGTGAATGATGCTATATTTTGCTGAATAGTTAAATAGAGGAGAATAAATTTGTTTATAGCTTGTAATCAGTAGAACTCACGGAGTGAATTCTATGCAATATGTTATATAAAAAGAGTGAATTATCTTGCACAATCGATTTAGCTCTCAGAAGACTTTGTGCTGTAGCCTTTTCTAAAAAAACTGAATGGGATTTCATGTGTCACTTTCCCAGAGTTGATTCCTATTTTATTGACACTAAAAAAAAGCAAAAAAGTTCAACACAGTTAATAGCACACATGTGTGAGGGAGTATATGGGGGACACAAACTAGCCCAAGGGTTTTGAAACTGGAAAAGTTGTTATGAAAAGAAATTTTTTTGGTCAACTTTTTTTGAATTTGTAATGTAGATGCTAAGGCATCAATGTAAATACATAATGTACACTATGTGATATTCATTATTAAATATAAATTCATTTTATAATCTATCATCTCAAGGGTGTCTGGAATTCACTCCCAACCATTCCTATAAATTTATGTGAAGTATTCTGTTTTGATCATCTCACACCCCATTGACCCAATTAAGACATACATAATTATTTGCACATCAGCACCTGGCCCTCATAATTCACATGAAAACATACATTCTGTTGGTACAATAATTCCCCCCTCAGATGCATAAACACACCTGCCCATATAGAAAATACAGAAATACCGACCCAGACACAATATTTGGGTAGAATGCATGGAAAACCGAAAAACACATGAAAAACTAAAAACATATAGGTGTGGCTGAGCATACTGTAGATTAAAGCATGTAAGTGTGGAAATTAAGCGTGAATTAAAGCATAAAGGCATGGCAATAGAAGCATACAGTAAGCAGAAGCAGGTAAGCGAAGCAACGATTGGTTGGGTGAGCAGATGGAAGCAGACCTCCCATGGCACGAGGGCGTGGTTCAAAGAATCAGTATAAAAGACAGAAGCACAGTGAAATTGTTGAGTTTTTGGTGTGTGTTCTTTTTAAATCCATGTGAAAAAGCTTGGTTTTAAATTTGTGTTACTGTCGACGCTTGAGGAAGCAGTCAGGGGATTCTGTATACATTGGTTATCGTTATAATTACATTATTTTTGTATCATTTATCGTGTGCCATCCTCATGGAGGGATTAGAATTGAAGCAAGTAAAAGTAGAATAGAAAACTGGGCATTACAAATTTCTTGTCTTAAAAACCACCAAAAAACAATGTCCACTCCTGTACCCTCCTCGAAATTTCGAAGATGCACATGTTTCGTTGGAAAGTGTTTTGATGCACTCAGCTGCAGAATATACTTGTTCACAGACATGAAAATTTTTTTTTGAGAAAGAATGAAAATTGAATATAACGAAAGTAAATATTTTCCAACTTTAACCCAAGTTCTCAAAAATCTAGTCGACTTCTTTTTCTGGCTTGGCAACTATCCAAGCAAGTATATTCTTCTTTTTTCTGCCCCATGGGGGCATTTTCTAATAAACTAGTCCATCTTTTTTTAGTGGGCTTCACCCATGCATCAAATCCTATGTAGAAGCACATTAAAGTTTTAAATTTGGTCATCTTCACATGAAAGAAACAATAAAAAACAATCTTAAAGCTAGGAATTCTTACTTTCGGTAAAGGTGAGAGGTTTGTAAACTACATTGAACCTAAAGCATTTTGTAAAAATAGTGTAAAGCGAGCATTTCCATTGAATTCCCCATAATCAAGAAACCATCAACCCAAAAAAACTGTAAAAATACCTTGGTTTACACATATATATTTTTTGTGTGAAGTGACTGTGTCCATTGAGTTTTCCATGGTCAGAAAGCTCTTCCCCCAAAAATCACAGAAGTACATATGTATACACTAATATAATTTTACGCCTAAAAAGACCACATTCATTGAATACCCTATGGTCCAAATATCCTTGCCCCAAATTCAACAAAAGTGCACTTGTTTACACCCGAGATAATTCTTTGTGTAGAATGACTGGGTCCATCGAATTCCTAATGGTCAAAAACCCTTCTCTCCAAAAAGTCATGGGATTACCTTCATTTACATTAATGATGATATTTCTAGTGTAAGTCCTGCTCTAAAGTTCTTCAAAAGTTTCAAATTTACAGTGCTAGAAACGGGCAAATTAAGTACCAAATTTAGGGTCGGAAATGTGTACTAAAGTCTAGTAGGGTGTCTTGGAGTTAAAATTAAAGATTTTCCCTGGATTTTTCAGACCACAATATCCATTAGGCCATGTGGCTTTGAGAGTTAGAAAGTTTTCCCCACTTCTGAGTTCTGGCTGACCAAACCCATTGAGCCCATAATTGTTCCCATGGGAAGTGTGGAAAGGATAGTCAAACATCTGGAATGTAGTACTTTCCGAAGCATGAACATTGTCAGCTTTGATGTGGAAAAGGTGAACTGTAAAGATGCAAAAAAGTGTTTACATGGGGGATTGATAATGAAAAAGGCAAGGAATTTGCCAGACATTTTGTATGCTCAGTGATTATTTTAGTTGGCTACACCATCTTAGACGACATTGTTTCAATTATCAGTGTTTGATCAGGTGTAGTATCAAAGATGGAAATGTTGGGAGATACTATGACCTGAGCATCACGGCAAAATGGATCATGGGAAGCGAGATTACCAAATCCCAAAAGGCAGGAATCTGCCCAGGGACACTGAAGTTGAAAGGCCTTTTTGCAGAAATGTCTTTCGCTGCTTCTGGTCCTCACCAGACCAATTTTAGTCTTTTATGAGATAGGCAAAATGTGGCCAAAGAAAAAGTTCCTCAAGAGATACTGCAGTATGCTGGTAAAGACGCATACCTTTCACTGGCAATCTTTATGGAGGCTTTTCATTATAAGTACCTGATCAAACTATGTGGGGCAGTTGCTAACTTTCCACACAATAGTGTGGATTGGGCTCAGATCTGAATATTGATTGAATAGTCTTTCCAGTTTGTGCAATTTACAATTGAATTTGGCTTAATTACCAAATTTTGCCTTTCGGTGCAGCATGCTTTTCCCAAAAATTGTTCCATAAGTGGGGAAAGACCCTATGAATTTTTCCCCAAAGTAAGAATAAAACTGAATGACTTTAGGGTATAAAAGTACTGAAACACATTGAAATTTGATAAATTGCAGCTGAAGTGCATAAAACCTGTGCTAATTTATTTGGTATTTTATGTATGTCCAGAAGCAGCCAACAGTAACTATTTTACCACATTAAAGTGCATTCAAGTTTAAAATTCTACATTTAGGGGAAGTTAGACAAAAACTTTTTCCTCATTTGGCTCAAAGAATGGAAATTTTTTCCTTTTTTTCAAAATTTTTTTCTG
Source organism: Romanomermis culicivorax (assembly GCA_963922205.1). NCBI lineage: Eukaryota > Metazoa > Nematoda > Enoplea > Mermithida > Mermithidae > Romanomermis > Romanomermis culicivorax. The sequence continues at coordinate 981,218 of CAWUHX010000106.1, read as the reverse complement.
AAAATAAACATTTTGGAAAAAAATATGCTGGTTTAGTGTAAAAATACTCTGGTGGCATGTGTGGGGCGGAATGCACAGAGCACATTCTTTCAGAGATAGAATAAACAAGTTTTCAAAATTTGGACTATTGGATTTCAATGGATTTTTACAGAAGTTTCTTGGGTTTATTGTGGGTTTTTTATTTTGATGTGATGTGGGTTTTGTTTTGTACTCATTTCAAGATACTAGTAACAATGGCACTAGTCAAGTTTAGTGCCAGGTTGGGTAGTCAAAACTGCTACTTATCGACTAGTGAGACCTTTTCCATTGATCATTGCTTGGGCAATCAGAATTAGGTTTAGCATCAGGCTTAGGCTCTGACTTAGGCTCGATTCACTTATGTGTATATTCTATATATAGTGTATATAAGTTCCAGCACTAAACTTTATAAGCACCCTATGAACTATTTGAAACAGGATTAGGTACATAAAATTTAATCAAACGTGCTTAAAATTTTATTAAAATGATACAAAAAACTTACAACTGTTTCTGCTGATGATCCGCTAAAAATTTGGTTTTCAAAAAGTGCAACTTTTTGGGTGGAAAAAAAGTTTGAAAGTCTAATATGTACAATGCTCTTAAATATAAAAAATCATTTCTTATAATCAAAGTTGATAACAAAATGTATGAAAATTTTTTGTAAACTTTTTTTCTTCTTTTTCTTTTCTTTTTTTTGTTTTCATGAACATAAACCAAAAAAACAAAAATTTGATGATTATAACCCTAAAAACTTGAAACCAAAAAACCCATCTTTTCCAACCATGACCATCTTGCTCTTGATCATTATCATCAAACTGAGTGAAGTCTTCATGTAGGGATTGGAGTCTACCTTTTAGCTTTCAACTGAGCAGGCTAATTATAAGTATCGATTAGAATTAGAAGTCTTATAAGTTAGACATTTCATGTTGTATTTGTGGAAACACTGCAAGTTGAGGCTTAGGCTTCATTTAAGAACCTTCTAACTCAATTTTTCAATCTTTTCAAAGTTAAAACATACATGTTTAATCTAGTTTGATCTTCGAAGTCCTATGTATTCAAAAATTGGGTTTTTTGGGGATTTTCAAATTTTCTTGAGGTTTTTTAGAATGATTGAAGTTTTTTTGAAGTTTTTTGGCAGAAAAATCTGGGTTTTTCAGGCAACTAGTTGGCAACACTGGATGCAAGTGACCCCGACCATTATGAAATGTTTAGGCCTGAACAGTGCTTGTCGGCCAAACAAAAAGGAATGGCACAAGGAAAGCAGTATCAAGAGCTGACTCAGCCCCTGTCTACAGTTTGGTTCATCAACACAATGAGAAAAGTTGTCAAACTACCTCAGGATCATCAAAGGCAAGCATTACTGGATGGTCTAAAAAATTATCTAGTGCATGTGCCAATTGATATAGGTCCTGGTATGGGCTATTTAGACAAGGATCACTGGAAGCTTCAGCTAGTGAAGTATGCTAAGGCATTTGAGGAAAAGCTGTTTTCGAACATGCAAGCCACTTGTGCCTTAGACTCACTGGCTTTCCATGTGATCTAGCCTCATAGCCATAAATAGTTGGACTTTGTGATGTCAGAAATGTTTAATTATCGATTTATCACATCATTCAGCCCTGGTGCTCAGGTCAAAATCACGGAAATGGTGTTGTGGTTAGAAGATAGGTTAGCCCATTATCTGGTGTTGGCAAAAAGGTTACCACATATAGAGTATGAGACACCCCAAAAAGGTGCTGGAATATATGTGTGGATGAATCGTTTTGGTTTTATGCTGATTTGATTGAGAACATAGAAAGATGCAAACATGCGTGCTCCAATACATGGAAGTCCTGATACTATTACTACAGACTGTAAGAGCTACAGCTCCATTCCGTATCATTATGTAATGCTCTACCATATTGAGCTTGCAGATAGGATGCCATTGTTCAGATATGGGTTGAACTGGTTGGAGTAAATTGATAAAGTTGGGGATGTCTATGGTTTTCAACAAAAAGTAATGGGTATAGTATGTGCTTCCCTACAAATATGTTCGACCATAGACCATTGGCCTTGGAATTACATGGAATAATACACTTATACAGCTATAAAATGAGTGAAAGGACAATAACCAAACTAGAACCCAAGATTAATTCCACTAAAGCTGGTGGCCTGAAAAATCCAGTTGAAAATTTAATTGTAGTGAATGTAGTTGATATTCTGATAATTTCAGGTCAAGCAAGAAGCCCAATTGTCAGAAAACGAAACTTTTAGTGATGCAGTTTGAGTCTGACTGCCTGTGGAAAGTGAATCGCAAGATCAGGGGCTAGATGAGAAGGTGACTGAACTGTTGGAAGATGAGCATAAGCAAAAGCAATCAGTTCTGGCAATAGAACTGATGGAAGCTGAAGCTGCTTAGATGCAGTCCAAACTCGAGGCCCAATGTCAGGTTGAGGGGATGATGAAAAATGATGAGGAATGAATTTGCAAGACCCATTTGAGAACATGAGGAATGAGAATTCAAAGAATGTTTGGTGAAAATGAAAGAGTATATGACCCAGATGGAAGCCCAATTCCAGCAGCAGCAGCAGACAGATGTGACCCAGACACAGGCCAAGCCACCCTGGCAGATGAAAGTGGAAGAAGATGTGGATGTCAACATTGTGCATGAAAAAAACGTAATTGATGCACCAGAGTCAGAAATGGTGGACCATAAGATGGCCATATTTATTTCTGCTGATGGGGCTTCAAGTTATGGGAGCAAAAGCAGAAGTAAAAGAGGAAGACAGTAAAATGGCCACCTCGACCATTTGATCAACTTCAGCTTCTATGATTACCTCCACTGAGACCCTGACATCCTTGATTACTTTGACCTCCAGCAGAACATTATCAGTTACAGTGTCTTCAATGGTGATTGCAAGTACTGATAGTACCTCCCAGACCACCCAGAGTTCTGGGACATTAGGCATTACCATGGGAAGACCAATGCCAAAAGGTCAAGCTCAACCTTGCAAGGACCAAAAAGCTGGAGTGGCAGCAGGTCAAGTCCAAGTCTTTACCCCTGGAAAGATTAAACTATTAAAGGCAGCTCAGGCAACTGAAATGCTGGAAATGAGTGTTGAAATATTCAACAATATCCTATTGGACTCTTGGGATATTTATCAGCAAAAAGCCAGAGAAAGTGGCCCTATTTCTTTCCTTACCACTGCAGTTGCCATCTATTTTGCTTTCAAGCATTTGGAATCAGAAAGAGTCTTCTTCATGGTAAATGATGCCATTAGGGAAATCTTCTGCAATTATGAACAACATTTCAGAATGCAGGGAGCTTTTCTCTATGATCAGACCAATTTACCTGCAGAGCTCTGGGAGAAAGTCATGTATGACTTTATCTCCAGGTGGCTCCAGGAAGAATGAGCGCCTGATGTGTTTTCTGTGGCTAGGTATTTAGTTATGATGCTGCTACTTGTGTTAGAGCATGCCCTCATATTCCAGATGCATATTGGCAACACTTATGTCTGGGCAATGGTGGCAGCAAACAACCAACTATTGAGGGCATATAACAGCCCAGATACCTTCGTTGAATTCAAGATGGCCTTTTGATATGTGGTGTTTAGTAGAAACCACCAGGTCAGAGTGATGCCAAAAGGTCCACCAGTTCAGACCTGCAAAGCTCAGCTAAGTTTAGCAAGGCTTGGGATGAAAAAACTGGCAAAGTTTTGAAGGTACCCAGAGTTCAGGATCAAGGCCAAGGCCAAGGGAGCCAAGAATTAGCATGGATTACACAAGGAAAGATGCAAAAGAATTGGTAACCATGGCCAAGGTCAGTTTCAGTTCCACAACCCGGACCAGGGTGAATGTGGGGCTGTGCGTAGCAGAGGTGCTGTGCCACAGATGCCAGGTAGAGGAAGTGGCCAGCAGGGCTAATGAATTAGGAGACCTTACGGAAGTTGTGGCAAAGGCCAGAGGGGAGCGCAAGGAGGTAGCGGGCTGCAACAGTAAATAACAGCCACAGAAATTTGAGTCCAAATGTCATTTCTCACATTCATTTTCACAAAAACACAAAAAAATATAAAATCACAAAAATACAAAAAAGACAAAAAACAAAAAATACAAAAAAATTTTTTCTTAATTGCTGCATGCATAGACGGCCATGATATAAGGAAAATTCTTTTTTGATCCTACATCGAAGTTCACTGTACCAAAGATGTAGGGTACCCTGAAAGGAGCAACATAAGTAAAAAAGCAAGGGCCTAAAAATTGACAGGGCTTCTGCAAATTTGGAAAAACACATAAAAATAAACAAAAATACCCCCCTAGAATCTCAAAAACTGTTGGACTAACATCTAGGTAGTTTGTCGGTGTGCATCGGTAAATTTATGAGGAAATTTGAATCAGGTTACTCTGCATGAGATGATAGTAACCCAAACTTTGAGTTAAAGTTTTCCTCTGTACCACACTCGTGGTTAGTTTAATTCTGAAATAAAGATATATAAAATATTGCTCATCATGAGTACTACCCATATGCCAAAAAAGATAGTGCAGAATCCACCAGCCAGAACTACAGGACTCTCAAACAGGTGAAATTTCCTCCTACACTTGAGTCCTGTCACTCTGGTTTTCTGAGTCATATGTCATGCAGCAAATAACCTGAAGCTTTCAAGTTTTTACAGTAACATCAACATTATATTAGTGAAATAATGTATATTCTCATTTTGATGCAGACTGAGTGGCTGCAGCACGATTTGCAAAATCATAAGGCAAAGGTTTGATGCAATACCCTCTACTATGATTGAGTGATACCTCATGTCACTAAAAATTTACTGATGAAATTCGGCCCCATGCACACGTACAAACTATCTACATTTGAAGTCCAACAGTTTTTGAGATTCCAGAGGGGTGTTTTGCCTATTTTTACATGTTTTTCTAAATTTTCAGAGACCCTGTCGATTTTAATGCCCAGGTTTTTATACTTATGTTGCTCATTTCAGGGTACTCTACATCTTTGGTACAGTGAGCTTTACTGTAGGATCATAATTAATCTTTCTTAAATGATGGCACCCTCCCCAGTATGTGCTTGTAATGTTGCATATTTTAAAATTTCTATTTGTTTCGTACCTCACACGACCAGAAATTTGCTGTGCAAAATTTAATTTTTCCCTTATAATCTCAGTTTGAAACCTCGCCTTAATTTTTTTTTGTTTCCATTTTGGTTTTTGCTCAATCCAAAGGATCCGGAATTTGATGTTTTTGTGATACTTGTACTAATGTACATAATATGTAAATTATTTAGAATTTTGTAGAAAATTTGGTGAGAGGTATATTTGAAAGGAGGTGAACAACTTCATTGCAAAACACATGACCAGTAAGAGATAAGCAGATACATGTTGAACCTCAGGCATCACTCATATGGTCCAAAACAAAATGTCATGGGTAGGAATGGCAACCAAAGACCCTCGGGCTGGTGCAGGTCAATTGGATTTGACATTATGCCATCAAAAATCAAGCCTGCACTGAGTGGTCAATCCATCGGTGTCCAGACCAATAGGTAAAGCACCAAGACGGCCTTGTATTTGGGTATGGCTGAAAAAAGACTTAATGTTAGAGGGTGGTCACTTGGTAAGCTTTCTGCAAGGGGGCATGAGTGACCAAATGATTCCAGAAAACTGTGATGGGTCATGAGATCCTGCAAAAGTCCAGAAATTCATTACAGCATAATATGGATCTTATACCTCCCATCGGTCAGTTTTGAGGCTCGAGGGATGTTGGGGATGGACATAGTCTATCTCCAGGTTATGATAATTAGCCACATGCATGAAAGGGCCATTTATTCATGTTTTTGGTCAATGTGTTTATTCAGTGAAAAATAAATTGGCTGCCTGACTGGTCATTTATTTATCAAATTTTTATCGACTATATATTTTGTGGAGTGAGTAGCCCCATAATACAATGTCTCCCACCAAGGGTTTTAGGAAAATTCGTCTCCGACAATTCGTCCCCAACAATTTGTCCCCGACAATTCATCCCCAGGAAAATTCATCCCTGCACAATTCATCCCTAGGAAAATTTGTCCTCAGACAATTCGTCCCTGGGAATACTTGTCCCTGAACAATTGGTCCTCACGAAAATTTGTCCCCAAAATCTTTTCAAGAAAAAAATGCGAAAAATGCTATCCATTCAATTAAATTTTGGACTAAATTTCAAATCAAATTTTAAATAAAATTTTAAATTAAATTTTAAATTAAATTTTAAATTAAATTTTAAATTAAATTTTAAATTAAATCTTAAATTAAATTTTAAATTAAATTTTTAGTCAAATTTTAAATTAAATTTTAAATTAAATCTTTAAATTAAATTTTAAATTAAATCTTTAATTTTAATTTTAAATTAAATCTTGATTTAAATTTTAAATTAAATTTTAAATTAGATTTTAAATCAAATTTTTAAACTAAATTTTAAATTAAATTTTTAATCAAATTTTAAATTAAATATTAAATTGAACTATAAAAAAGTTAAATTAAGCATTGAAAAATTTAATTTAAAAAATTGAATTTTCCCAGGAGCAAATTGCTTGGGGACGAATTTTCCCCGGGACAAATTGTATGGGGATGAATTATGGGGGACAAATTGTCAGGGATGAATTGTCAGGGACGAAGTTTCCATATCCCCGGCCCAGTGGACAATGATATTATTTCTCCCAGTGGGGGAATGCAGGTTAGGACCAGGATTTCTGGAGTACCACCCTGTGTGCAAGGCTACATTTACAACTCAATGCTCAGCCTGATTTCTCATTATTACTCATTGATTGGAAGTTGTCTGAGCTCAGACAGTTGTCTGATCATCTGCAGTTCTTTGGAACAAAAGTGTTGGGCACCCTATTCCTGGCAAGTTGGGATGGGAAATCGACATGCAAATCGACGAATTGGACCAGCAGCAGTGCAAACATTTGCATAGCAGTGGAGCACCACAGAAAGACGCAAGTGATGATGAGAAATCATTGTCAATTTTTATTATGTTTTCGATACCAGTGCTGGCATCCAATAAACCTTTCATCAGCAACTTCGTCTTTAATTTACATAAATTATTAGTGGTGTACCCACATTCTTTTTAATATTTGCCATATTTTATTGATATATTATTTATTATTTAGATTAGATATTCCGTCTGGAGTGAAGTGCGCCTGGGCCCAAGGCCCAGGCGCACCGCTTGCTGACGCCAAGCACAGGAAGACTTTAAAAGGGATCCTGCAAGTAAGTTTAATCCTGAGGAGGAAACTTTCTCTCCTAGGAGACTTTGAGGGTTCATTGTGAGGCCCATCAATTAAAGGTAAGTCAATAGTTGTTGTTGCCAGGTCTGGGGAACTGGACTGTTGCCCGACCTCGGAGGCCTAGCCCAGGAACTAGCTCTAACAGGTCAGTTCAGACCACCAGAGTATATCTTTTCTTGAATTGCTAAGAAAGGACCTGTACAACAAAAGCAGTTGATCGAGTGTTGAGATTAGGACAGACTGAACTGTCGCACTCTAATTCTACCTAATGTTTCAGCCTAATTAGGTGATTTAGTAGAGTAGCTGATTAGGTCCTTTCATTCTCTTCATTAATTAACACCAAGTCCCATTTCTACACATAGAGTTGCTGACGGTCACCGACAAAAATCCTAGGATTTTTCCCTTCTGAATAGGGCTTAACTGTTACAGTCCATCTTAGAAAAAAAGCGGCCGCACACACTGGTGTTCATTTGCATGAGCATCTTTTTTCTTCCCGAGACTCATTTGTTGTACAGGTAAGGGTCAGGGTTGACCTGCGGCAGATACTGAAGGAGGAAAATACCAATCTGTGAATGAGCCAAAGGCGGAATTGTTTATCGTAGGGATTTTATAAACTATAGTTATAGAAACGGAGCTTACAAGAGGGAGGAAACATGTCTATAAGCAAGACTTTGCATTGAGGCAGATAGCACGAGGATGTGAGCAAGCGCATAGTGGTTTGACAGCTACAAAGCTCAGTCCTCTGCTACCTACTGCACATCCGCCACCTAGTGCACATCTGCTACCATGGTCAGATGCGCCACCCAGTCGACATCCACAACTTTCTGCTTAGAATAACGTGGGCAGGATTTCATTGTATAAGAATATCGAGTATGCAATAACAAATTATTAGGCTCATTCAATTTTTTTACCAATTACGATTTTTTACCAATGGGATGATGCATGTATCGTGAAAATGACAAACTTCATTCTTTGCCATGTATTTTCAGAAGTAAATGCAAGAAATTGTGTTCTGCCAAATGCATGTCACAAACGTCAGCGAGATGCAGTGATTTGTTGTTCTTAGCCCAAAGATTATCCCTACAACTCCAGATAGAAATGGAATTACTGCCATGGATCCATGTTTGCTAAAAATTATCAGTCCTTGGTCGACTCGGGACGTATATTCAATATTTTTTTCTAATTTCGAACTCAAAATGATAAAATATATGTAAATAATTGAAAAATTTTTTGGAAAAAAATTAAAAAACAGAACGAGAATGATATTTGATACAGATAAAGAATGAGAAACGTCCGTCTGGACTGATTGTTCCATCACTCGAGGTGCTTGTGTGGTCATTGTTGAGTAAATAAAAAATTTTCACTCATTAGAACGTGATTGTGTGGTCATTTTGATGATTTTATTGCTATCTTTACCTATTAGTGACTCATCTTTCCATAGTATTACGTCTTTTTAACCATTTTGCCCACTGTTCCATAAAAGTGGCAAAGAAAATATTTTTTACCACCCATAATGCCTACGGTCATTCATATCGTCGGCTTAGTGCCAGGAGGTTCTATGAGCCAAAAAGCACTTTTGGAGTAAAAAGCATTCAAAAGTTTCAGCTGATGGTAAAATTCGAAAACAATCGATCATTACACTAAAGCTTGTCATTACTTGGTTTAGGGTGCAGGTTACTTCTATTTGAATTTACATTTGATGACGCTCATTATCAGTTGACTAATTATAAATTAAGTGGAGATAGAACTATCTGGATCTGCTGAAACAAAACTTGAAAAATGGAACATCATCTAAAATTTATTCGAAAGATACACAAAACAATGCAATCTATCTGCATCATTCACTATCATATTCTGACTCATCTGAGGCCGGTTCTGGTACTTTGTCATGTGTTTTTGCACGGCAAAGTATATCGGCTCTACTATTTTTAAGTCAATTATTTTGTAAGTTGACGTTTAGCCATTTGGCCGATAATCTTGAAACCAAGAAAAATTTAAATTCCATTTGGATTGTAAAAGGTGAAATTTTAAAATTTTCTCATGGGATTTTATTTAAATTTTATAAAATGGATCAGGATCAGGACTGTAGCCATCAACTTTTTGTGGGGGGTGGGTCGAGCAAAAAAATTTTTGGGAAAATTTTCAGGCTTTTACACTCTAAAAAGCTGAAAAACTAATCTTCATAACAATAGAAATAAATTAGAATCAAACTAGTAATATATTTCTTATTTCGGCGCGTAATGGTAGAAAAATTTTCGGATTTTTGTGTTCCAAAATGCTGGAAAATGAATGTTCACAACAATTATTCCTAGATAGAAGCTCTAAATTTACAGTCTTAGAATGACGTTTTTATCGTTTTTCAATGCGGATTGTGAAGGGTCATGTTTCAAAACGTTTGGAAAACTCCACACGAAGTAGGAGAATAAAATTTTAAGAAGTGATAAAAGCCTCAATTGTCAGCAAAATATTGGCTCTTAACTAGTAAAAGAAGAGATGAAGTAAATTAATTGATAGAAACTGATGAAGGTCAGTTAACAAGTGGAAGTAGATATGCTAATGGCCATGCCTGATAGAAAACAATGACTATTATACTCATTGGCCAGCGTGAAGCACCAGAAAATTTTAGATTTTTCTCAGTGATTTTTTCTTCACTTTTACTTGCACATCAAATCACGTGATCAAACTGTAAGGTATGCATCACTCGTACTTGCACATCATGCAATGTGATCATACTGTAAAATATGTATCATTTTAATATTAAAATTTTATTCTTGTCAAAAGTATACATCAACAGGCGCAGAAGGTTCTATAAGGTGCATAGAACTTTCTGTCCAAACGATAACTGTGCCAGCAGGTTCTATGTGGGAGATGGAACCTTCTGGCTCTAAAAACTTTATAGCATATGGAGATAGGATTTTCTATGTGGTCAAAACTCATATAATAACATACTGGTGAAGATAGAACCTTCTGGCAATAATGGAGGACATCTTATAGGTACTTAATATGTTAATAACTCCTTTTTCGAAAAAATGGACATAGAACTTTCTAGCACTAAGCCGACAATATTTTCAATTTTTTCTAATCTTTTGTCTTCAGAAAACCCTTACGAAAATAATAGAAAAATCTTTTTCACAATTTTTGGTGTCTAGTAGCGGATATGCACTAGATAGGGATTGTGCACTAGGCAATGGATGTGCACTGGCTAGCGGATGTGCAGTAAGTAGCGGATCTGCTACCTGATCCTCCTAAGTAATGCACAAAGAGAGCTACAAAGCTTGGTTCTGGTAGGAACAATTCGATTTATTAGTTTCAAAGCAGCAAAGGAGATCGAGAGGAAGACTGTTTTTGTAGAGACGATTTTGCAAGATAAACCATTTGTTCCGTACGAGGCATTACGGCCGTTGTGTTCATAGCCACCATGTATTCATGAGCACTGTAGTACTCATGACCCCCGTGTTTAATCTACGTCTATATTCAAACTAGTTTATTAGAAAATGCCCCGATGGGGCAGAAAAAAACAAGAATATACTTGCCTGGATAGTTGCCTAGCTTGGAAAAGAAGTGGACTAGATTTTTGAGAACTTGGGTGTTGGGCATCCTGTTGATGGCAATTCGTGTGGGGAAATCGCCATGCAAATCGACGAAATGAACAACCAGCGGCACAGACATTTTTGCATAGAAGTGCGCCAAAGAAAGACCAAAAAATGAGAGTGAAATCATTGTTCACTATAATCGTCTTTTTATAATATTCTTGTTATTTTTGCTGGCGTCCATAAATATATTTCCCAGCATTTCGTCTTATTTTTGCATAATATTCACTGTGGTCTATCCACATTCTTTTTACATATTTCATCGGATATATTGTTTAATATATTTGTTTATTTATTTAGATATTATTATCGATCGACGAAGGTGGAGGGCCAGAGGCCCAGGCGCCAGCTTGCAGCTAGCAAGCCTTAGGAAACCCTTTAAGGGTTATACTCAAGTAAGTCTATCCCTGAGGGGATTCCTTGTCTCAGCTAGGAGACTGCAGAGCTCTTTGGTGAGGCCCCGCATTTGAGGTTAAGTTAATCTTTGTTGTTGTAGGTCTGGGGAACTGGACAGTTGCACTATCACCGAGGCTTGGCCAAGGGATTAGTTCTAACAGGTCAGTTCAGACCAGAAGCCTCAATCTTTTCTTACGCCTCTTAAGAAAAGACCTGCACAACAAGTGGTGGCTTTTAACTCCTCACCTCAGAACTTCGTAGTCAGACTAGGAGAAAAGAAAATCTTCCAGGTTTCTACAGACAGTTAGCAGGATTTAAAATGCCTAAGGAAAGGATACCGAGCGGTAATACTTTGAATAGATCACCACCCAGAGTGGCGAGTGCTGGGAATCTTCTAAATTTGGGAGATGGAGATCAGCAACAGCATGCTGCCTTGGACCCAGTGATCCCAGATCAAACTCCCGCGAGGGTTCAACCATTGCAGCAAAATGCAATGCATTTTATGCCACAAGATGCAGGCGTACCGATTGACGGCCCACAACCGATTGCCATGGATCTGCAGGAGGCAGGACCGGCAAATCCGAACCCAGACACCGATGGACCGCCGCAAAATTTAAAAAGGTCACCGCCAAAGGTCGAATTAGCAGGACCGAAAAGGGACGTAATTACGCCTGAATTTTGACCAAATTTGGAAGAGAGGGACCCCAAAATCGATCGACGATTAGAGAGGATCCCACAAGATCAAGAGCAATTCCAGCCGCAGGAAAGAGCTCCAGAAATGTCCACGCAGGAGTTGGCGATGCAGCTACGCCAATTGAAAGGGACCATCGAAGCTTTATTCGACATAATCGCGAATGCCGCCACTGAAGACAATAAAAGGGAAGCTAACAGTCGCCCACAGGAGCTGGATAGACAGGTTAGACCATGTAATAGGGGTGCAGAAAGAGACAACCGTCTCGCTGCTGAAATGAATGCAGGCGCAGGGCCTAGTAATAGGCCTGAAATTGATGAAGGGCAAAGGCTTAACTTTGAGCCCAAAAGTTGGAGAGGTCCAGCTAGAGATTTTCGATTCGAGGGAGCTGAGCAATCAGCAGACTTCAGGAATCCAAATTAGATAGCTTCGCAGCATCCAACTTTAACAAGAGTGGTCTATGATGGTTGAGGAAATATAGTTGATCCAAATACCCTTAGACCAGATCAACTGGCATGTTTCCCATATAGGGATTATAGGTTTGACACAGACCACATACCATCAAATCAAGGAGGTGTACCACCTCAACGAGATCCAAATCGAGTTATGCTGCAATCCCTCAACTCTGATATTGATTCAGTATTAACAGCAGCTTATGATCAGAGGGAAGTGCCATCAAATAATTTGGCACAAGAGATTGTAGTCAGGAATATCGTTAAAGGTGTGTTACCCAAACTTTTAGATGAGGGTATGGTAAATCAGCAGGTGCTTAGCTTCTTAACAGCACTTGAAGGGGAATTTCGTAGGGATACACCCGAATCAGCTAAGTATGAAGCACTGCTGAGGCTTTCTAAGGGTAGACTGAAGGCTGTTGCAGGAGACAACATGACCTATAGGGAGGCCAGGAGAGCCATCATAAATGTCTTTGCACCTGAGTGTAACCTGGAAATGTTAACCAGAGAATTATTTGAGATCCAACAAAGACCCAATGAACAGGCCGTAGAGTTTTTAAAAAGGGTCAGTATATTAGTGGAACTAGTCAAGGGTGATTTAGACTATCAGTCCAAACAGAGGCTGATTATTGACACCTTCAAATACAAGAGTGATCCCACGTTTCAGTCTGAACTTAAGAATTCAAAACATACCTTTAGAACCTGGTATGATCTAGCAGTAGAGGTTCATGACATTGAACGTAGGTACAAAAATGCCTTTCAAAGATATGGACCTAAGGGTACACAACAGGATCCTATTGTTATTAATGAAGTAGGTATGCATAGTTAGCAAGATCCTGAAATTGCCGTAGTTGGTAGAAATCAGTCAGAGGGATATCAACAAGGCCAGAGACAAAGGTTTCGGCGTCCATATCAAACTGTAGGTAATCAGGTACCGGCCCAAACCCAAAGGTCAAGGAGTGATTCTCCTGAAATGGAAGAGATTCCAGTTCGGGAAGCCCCGAGGGCTCAGACCAAAAAAGGTAAGAAAGAATCCCTTCTATTAAAAATTTTTAAAGAGATGGTACAACTGGTCGAAAGGTTCAATCAGCTGCAGGAAAAGGTTGATGGTAGGCAAATGGAAAATCGGTCTGATGTGGCCATACCGGGCACCAGCCAGGGAGGTCAAGTTTCCCAAAATCTGACAAAGCCATGGTGTGAGTTCCATAAGAACATAACACATAATACTGCAGACTGCAGGACATTGAGAGTGTTGTCCAAGCGCAGGAGCAGAGGCAGAGCCAGCTTCCCTAGCTTCAACAGGGGAGGCCTCAACAATTTTGCTAGAGGTAACTATAGAGGTAGAGGAGGTTACCCGAATGCCAACTTTAATAGTAGAGGTAGAGGTGCGTATAATATAGGCTATTCAGATTATCAGGATGGCCATGAGAGTTACGAACAGAATTCCGACTATAACTAGTTTCTGGAATTCAAAAAACAAAAGGAGCTGCAGAAGCAGTTCCAACAGATGCAGCAATACCAACAGCAAGCTGCATTACAGCATCCTCAGCCACCTCAGGCTATTACGGGTCCGACTCAGACTCTTCAACAGGGTCAATTCACAAATCAGCCACCCCAGAAGGATTATTCGAGTGTAATGGTTGCAAGGCAATCACAAATGAGTCCCTTGGGTGAAGTAAATCAGAGAGTGAACTGCCCAAATGTTGTATTAGGTAGCATTGTTCAAATGAATGCAATTGCATCACAAATGGTAGTACCATTGGTACACAGGAGCTCAGTGTACTGTTATGTCGGCTAAGTTTCTGAAAGAAATTTTGGGCCCGGATTACACTGAATATCTGAGGATATTAAATGTTACTGTAGCCAACGGTAAGACAGTCCAAGCCCATGGGTATATCCAATATAGGATGGATACATTGTGTGGACAGTTCCCAGTAAAAGCAATTGTAATAATTGTAGGAACAGACTTTTTGGCTCATCCTCAGGTAGGAGCCATAAAAGACTTCAGGACTAGGACAATGACGCTAAACAACCATCAGCAGCGGATATATGTGACGCCTGACCAGCCCCAAACAAATTGTGGAGAGGTCATGACCACGAGCGCCACGGAATCCATGACGAGCACCACCAACCAGTATCAACCGAAGATTTGCCTGCTAAAGGTTTCGGTGCCAGTGGGGAGTGTGAATCCCATCTACTTACCTAGTGGTACTGATATACTTCTGAGAGCAAAACTTTGGGATAAGGTAGGCGAAAATTGCCTAAATGGAATCATAATAGAGTCTGAAGAGAATGAAGAAAGGTTCCACATTGACAGTACCATAGTGGATGGTACAAAAGATGATTTTGTAGTTATGGTATCCAACAACACAGGATCAGGATGCCATCTGAAAAGAAATCAAATAATTGGCCATACTAATTCAGTGTTGTGTGATGCCAATAACCAAAATCAACTAAAGGGGAAGATAGTTGAGGATTTGGAGAAGCTGCAAACTTGTGCAGTTCAAGCTAGACCTGAGTCTCCTCAATTGGATGAGAAAGAATTCAAGGAAGCTTTGTACAATATGCTGGCTAAATCCAACATACCATCAGAGCAATTGGAACAAGCTTTACGATGTCTCGCAAAATATAGAGACATGTTCAGCTTGCCCAATGATCCTCCAACTACTACACCCTATTTGACCTGTAAAATAAATACAGGCGATGCTGCACCTGTGGCAAAAAGGTACCACAGGACTGCCATTAATTTACGGCCACATGTTCATGAGCATGTACAAGATATGCTCAAAAAGGGTGTAATTGAGCCATCAAAGTCGCCTTGGGCAGCTCCGTTATTTTTAGTAGGTGAAAAGGATGGTACCAAGCGACCAGTGGTGGACTTTAGGGGTATAAATGATGTTACCAAGGATGATAAGTATCCCATTCCTAGAATGGATGACTATCTGGACTGTTTAGGTAAAGCAAAATTTTATACCACCTTAGATCTCAAGTCAGGGTATTGGCAAGTGCTAATGGATGAAGAAAGCAAGGAAAAAACTGCTTTCATATGCCAAGAAGGGCTTTATCAATTTAAAGTCATGCCCTTTGGCCTAAAAAATGCGCCAGCAGAGTTCCAGCGTATGATGGAAAGAGTTTTGCATCCATATGTTTGGAAAATCTGCCTAGTATATATAGACGACATAATTGTGTTCTCAAATACGTTTGAGGAACATCTGGTTAATTCAGAGCTAGTCCTGCAAGCTCTAAGAAAGGCTCATTTGACCTTGAAACCGGAGAAGTGAGAATTTCTGCCTGAGGGAGTTCATTTTTTAGGACATATCTTAAATTCGGATGGAGTTTCCCCAGATCCGAAAAAGGCCAAAGCTATTAATGATTTCCCATTCCCAGAGTCTAAAAAAACTGCAAAGGTTTTTAGGAATGTTGCAGTGGTGTAAAAAGTTCATACCGGGTTTGGCTAAACACATATTACCATTGTATAAATTAACCGGGAAGAACAGTGTTTGGGAAATCATGGAGCTTCACCATCAGGCTTTTAGGAGCCTGAAAGAAGCACTATTGTCAGTGCTTTTTCTAAGGTATCAGATTTTGGACGGGTCTACGGACTTTGTCCTTCAGACAGATGCCAGCCGAATGGCACTAGGAGCAGTTCTCTACCAGGAAACCAAGTCCGACTGCTGGGTAATTGCTTATAATAGCAGAATTTTAAAAGTGGACGAGAAGAAGTGGTCAGCCACGGAAAGGGAGTGCATGGCAATAGTGCACGGCTTAAAGTTATACAAGCACTACCTAGTAGGTCATAAGGTGATCATAAGAACTGATCACAAACCCTTGTTGTCTATGAAGGTCAACACCATGACTAATGGTAAATTGAAGAGATGGTACTCGTTCATCTCTCAGTTCAATCATAAACTAGAGTATGTGCCTGGAAAACAAAATGCCATGGCAGACTTTTTGTCAAGGATGGATGAACCAGACAATCAAGCGGAAAAGATACCACCAAACTGGGAACACATGTTCTCAGAGGATAAACGAGAGTCTGGAAATCTGAAAGATCTTGAAGCACAGCTAATTGAGAAAAAGCATCTCAATTTGGTAAAGAGATTCAGAATTCTGACAGATCGGAATCCTGAAGACGGTACTCCATTATTTTCAGAGCCTAAAGGTAAGAAAAATCAGAGGACTGATATAAGTCTGAGATTCACCCAAATATATCCAGAAGATTCTGAGGGTGACCCAGAATCAATCTCGCCTGCAGACTTGGTAAATGCCGTAACTAGGAGGAGCATGGCGAAAGAAGCCGAGAAGAGTGATCAGGCTCAGGTACAGCCTGATGGCAATAAGGGCAAGGAAATGGTAAGTAGGGGAAACCAGGAAAAAGGTAAGGAAAAAATAGTTACCTGGTTATACCCAGAAAAAGAACCTGAATTTACTTTGGCAGACCCCAAAGAAAATGAATTGCCAAAAGGGTTAATTAGAGATGATCTCATGGCCCTCTTGCAGAGAAAAGATGAGGTATTACGACCATACTTTGATAGATTGGGCCCAAATGGAACAACCAAGTATCACAGTGGATTTTATATCCAGAATGAAGTGTTATACCGCAAAGCTGGACAGGGATCGGATGATCAAGTGGTCGTCCAATCCTGCCTTAGGGACAATACTTTGCACCAGTACCACGGTGCCGTAATGATGACTCATCAGGGTTCAAGAAGACCCTTGCTATGATTAAGAAACGGTTCTGGTGGCCTGGAATAGAAAAGGATGTCAGGCACTGGATAAAATTTTGTCCAGTATGTCAAATGGCTAATCAGGGAAACACGGAAATTCCTCCACTGATACCTATTATTCCACAAGGTCCCTTCGATATAGTATCAGTGGATATCGTGAGTATTTCTCCACTAAGTGAGAAGAGACCATATGTTATAGTCTTTCAGGACTATTTTACAAAGTGGGTTGAAGCTGAACTGATCCCGGATCAGTCAGCTAGCACCCTTGTAGATACGTTTCTACAATCTATTGTATTCAGACACGGGACTCCACGGAGATTACTTAATGATAGAGGAGGTTGTTTTACCGCAGATCTGATGAAAAAAATCTGCAAGTTACTAGAGTGTCAAAAAATTTATACAACAGCCTACCATCCACAAGGTAATGGCATGATGGAGAGATTCAATCAGACGCTCATAAAGCAGCTCAGAAAGGTGGCCATTGAGGAGAAAGATAATTGGCCAAGATACTTTAGAGCCGTGGTGTTTGCTTACAATGCCACACCACATGCAGCTATGGGGCAATCCCCATTTTCATTGCTTAGAGGTCACGAGGCAACCTTCGGGTTAAACTTATCGAAAGCATATGATATTGTAATGCCGGACAGCAATGCAGAGGCATACAAATTTGTATTGACCAATCATTTAGTCAACCTTTACGAGGATATAGCTAAAAATATCCAGAGTGCTGCCAAAAAGTCGAAGAAATACTTCGATAAAAAGTCCAAACAAAATGGGTTCAAAGAAAGGACTGGGTTCTGCTCAAAGTAGATAAGCAGAAAAAATTAGGACTACCATGGTCCGGTCCGTTCATAATTACGGACATTTCGCGAGAAGCAGAGAATGTTGTCACCATTGTACATTGGGACAACCGGCTAAATTGCCAAACTGTTTCAATCAGTAGGTTGAAACATTTTGGTTACGAGATCACTAGAGTCTTGCCACGAATAGCGCGAGCCAATCAGGACGCGCCACGTGACGAAAACACGTCAATTTCCAATATGGTGCAAACAGTTACGACTGGAGCGCCAAACCAAATGAAATCATTTGGAAATTTGCCCAAGGCGAATCTATGCGCGATCTCGCGCTGGTTTTTTTTTTAATTATGTATATATCTCGCGCGTGTAGGTACTAATTTTAAATTAAATATGTAATATTTTGTAATATTTATCGCATTTATATAATTCGTATTTATTTTGTAAATTTTTTCTATTTATCTCAGACTTTGGGAAAAATTCTTCGGAATTTTAGACCAAAGTGTCAACCCAAAATAATTTTGGCATTTTTCCAAAAAAAATCTAATTTTCAAATTTTTCATTTTTTCCAAAATCAAATTATAGCTATCCCGCTTATCTGAATTCTAAACTTCCATCGGAAGGAAGAAGTAAAAAATTCCCCAAACTGTGATAAAATGGAAATTAGCAGAACTGCTAGATTAAACTTTTTCAGCATTTAGAATATATAAATTTTTACAAATTTATTATTCGAAAAAGAAGAACATTTCGAAGCGAAAAGAAATGGGAAAAGGCGTGCTGAATCGCCAACAAGCTCCGATGGGCGAGTGGTCGCTCACAGAGCGCCACGTAGAATTCCGTAGACCCCAGCACCTGCAGGACAACCGGATTTTCTTTATTGACGGTAAACTTCGAACTTATTTTATCAAATATTCTTGGACAGGAGTACCAAGAGTTCGAAGCTCAAAGCCAATCAAGGAATTTCCAAACTTGGAAATATACCTGATACCACCGAGAGCTAGAGGATTCAAGGGAAATCTAGAACCTTGGGTTCAGCCCGTTTAAAGTTTTATCATCAAAAATTTATCAAAAATTAATTATTTTCAAATCAAATCAAATCATATCACTTTTTCGATATCAAAATCATTAAAAATTATCAATCTTGAGCGCTATAAAAATTGTAAATACAGCGCCATAAATGGAGCATAATTGGTCGCTCAAGCAGCTGGTCAGAGATAGGTGTCTGATCAAGTGGTGGACAATTGGATCAGGTCTACCCTCTCCAACATATAGAGGTAGCAAGGGTAAGATTTGGTAAGGTGTTAGTTGCCTACCAGCTCAATGTTTGTATATCAATGGCTCACCTAACAACCCTGCACTAAATTTATTTTCTGTGAAACTTAACCTGCTTGGTGTTGTGGTGCTGGTGTAGTATAGACCCGAGAAATACACTGAAAAAAGGGGAATAACCACAGAAATTAATAGTATCTTTAATCTTTAGATTACAACGTCAAAAGGGTCGTGAGAATTCACGAACTGGACCAGTGGTTCAAGGCCACTTTTGGATATTGGCCAGCTAATCCCAAGGAACCTCGAATGGTAGACATTGGGAAAGTCAGCCAAGTACTCCACTTCATCCGAGAAGTATCAATCTTCAGAGGACAACCAGTTTGTGCATTCGATGTTGAAAAAGTCCATCAGGATAAGGTCGCCGCCTTCTTCAAAACGAGAGAGGTTGACAATCCGATGGGAAAACCAACGGTCAAACATACATTATCGATACGATGACCTTAATGCCCAAGGAATAGACAAGCCTCCATGACTTTTTCAATTCCGACATGCTATTCACCGGATATTTGGTACTAGAGGACTTGGTAAGTATTTATAATGTATGTGGTTCAGGGCGAGATAATAAGGATAGGGACAAAACTGTCCCCTTAAGGGAATATCTTAGGAAGACCAAAGGTCGTTACTTTGATTTAGACTGTTTCGCCTTAACCATGGTAATGGTTAACCTGGAGAAAAAGTGTTTTCAAACAGGTATTTGTCCTGAAACCTTTCGGTTAAAGGGGCTGTTCACGGAATTTTATCTAATAGATGTGGGCCCCTATCAGTATGATTTTTCACTCAAGGCGAACAGTGATCAGTTTGCCAAAAGAGGAATATTGCCGGAAGAGCTTAGGTACACAGCTTTAGACGCATATTATTCATTATTGGTTATGTTTGCTGCGATTCACTATGGCATGGCCAATCAACTGCTGATGCAAATGCAGATTTTCGACCATGACAAGGTTGATCCCAAACAGATCAATAATGTTGCCTTGCATTTTTATCAGCAATATCTAATGATACCGAGCAACGTAAATAGAGGAATGGGGCTAGGCTCCCCAGTACTGGAAACCGATCAGGTACAGCCTAATATGGTGTACCATATGATGAAGTGCGAAATGTACAACCGTTGGGCAGTATAAATGCAGGGAAATAACACCGGTTATTATACCGCACCTACGGAGCGTAACCCCGTCCGTCCTCAGGGAGTTCAATTACCAAGTGGTTTTTATCCGTTACTCCGGAGAGATAGTAAACCAATGAAGGACCATGGGTACACTGAAGATAGTGATCCCGACGAAATCCAGGACGTTCAAATACCAGACTGGGTTAATATCGCCAAGGATATCCTGGAAAATCTCAAATCAGGTGGAACCTATTGGGATTTAGACGGTAAGATCTCCTTGACGCTTTATGAAAACGCTAAGCTATACTGGCAACAGGCCGGGAAGCCCGAGGAAATTCCAGAGGAAGTGCTTTCAGCTAATAACCATTACCCAGTGGGTATAGAAGGTCATAGGCAGGCCTATAAAACGAATTTTTATATGCCAAATTTGGCCAAAATTTCAGGCATGTTGGATGAGCGAAACTTTCCCGAGTTAGAGGTCATCTTTAAGTTCATGCCATTCACTTGGCATGGCCTCATTCAAGAGCGGAGTGCGACTATGAAACTAGCGCACTGCTAAATTATAACTTTTTGAATAGTTATACTAAAGAAGGCCAGGAGATGATAAAACGCATGTCCTGCAAGTCAGGCGACCGCCTGGCTTATTACTTAGAATTACCAGCGATGCTACCGCCGTTGGAACCCCGTTTTCCATCCAAAAAAGGGGTATAAGCTTGGCAAAATCAGTTTGGATTCATCCCGCTACGATTTAGAGAAGCCGAAGAAATTCTACAAATCGGCGACGACAAATCGTTATTAAAGGACGAAGCTTACAAGGTGAATCCTTACTATTATGTAACTTTTTACTATGTAGGTTTCGAGACTTTGACACCGGGATTGGGGTATCTGATGAAGGAAGACGCACAGCCGACCGATTATCCGATGACTTACGCACCACTCAACCCGCTCGAGCTCAGACCGGAGTTTGTCAGCAAAAGCTTCCGGGAGAGAACAATTGCTTCAGAAACGCCTGGGTATAAGCTAACTTATACCCCAGCCAGTGAGTTGATATCTAAAGTACTGGTAAATCGTCCCTCTACTTCCCAAAAAGCGCAAGCCAGAGGGTCCTGAAAAGTTAAAGCCCAGCCACAAGCGCCAGCGCCGGTGGTCAAAGCAAAACAACCAGCTTTGGACACTGATGCTACATAAGCAGCTGCAGTAGTAGTTGTGGTGCCGCCGCCAATGCAACCAGTGGTGGCACAGCTGACTCAGGTAACTCAGGTACAGCAGCCGGCCGAGCCTGAGCCAGAAGTCCTCACCATTATGCAATCGGTACCTCCAGCACCAGCTGTTTTGCCAGCTGAAGTAAAGCAACTGTTGCCGAAGATACGAAATTCAGACTCTAAGTCTAGTTGAGAGGAGGATGTTGAAGAAGAGGAAGAAGAAGGTGAGATTCTGGAGTCTGAGGGCCAGACATCGGAGAATGAAGATGCAATGGAGGTCAAAACTCGGAAACAGGCTGTTGAGGAGGAAAAGATCCAGACTCAAATAGATGAAGCAGTGACTAAAATGTCGGGAATCAACATCAGACTGGAGAAGATGCAAGAGGCATCCCAGGAGATACCTATTAAAGCTAAGGATCCTAAGGATCATGATCAGCAAGCCAAGCATGAGGCCCCACAGGCCAAAATACAGGAACAAAGAAGGCTGACACAGCAGGAATTCCTGCGTCAGAGGGCACTTCAAAGAAAGCTGAAGGAGCAGGCTTTAGCCGATGACAGCTCAGATTCAGCTATTGCAGTGACAGAGCTGATGAAAAGGTGAAAAATAACTCAGGAAGAAATCCCTGGAGTATATTCCCCAGAGAAAGTTTAGCAGATGTTAGCTGAAGGTATGTCGGAAGAATTTATCTGACACTTGACCAGAGAAATGGTAAGGCATAGGAACAGGCTAGGTAAGGCTGAAGCACGCAGACTTGCAGCTCAAGGTCAGCAGCAACAAGGAGCGGCCACCACTGGTTCTGAAAACGACACTTACGACATGGCCGAGGAAACCATGACACCGGAATATTGGACAAGTCGAAAGTCGAGAACGGAGACTACGGGAAGTCAAACGAGGACGGAGACTGCCAAGAGTCAAACGCGAACGGAGACCTCCAGAGGCCAGACAAAATTGGATAGGACAACAGCATCCACTGCATTGTATACTCAGACGCAAATGGTATCGAAAACCCGCGGAGAGGTTAGTATGGCATCTGGTAAACCCAAGTCCATTCCCACAAGCTATACGGCAAAAAGTAGTAAAACTGCGGGAAGCGTGTTGGTAAAGCCCGATCTTGAATTGGAGGAAAAGTTGATCAAGAAGGTCAAACTGAATCTGGTGGTTAAAAAACCCGAAAGGGAGCCACAGCAGTTTGTCACTCCTGGTCAATTGGCTGAAACTCTGATTGCTTATTATGAGTAGCAGAGAGAACAAAGGCGCCTAATTGGGCCGATCTCAATTGAAAATCCAGAGGTCGCCAATTATTTCACCTTTGACCCCCAAGAACGGCCCATTATTCATAGAATGGTCAATAATGCCATGGCCGAGATCCATGAAAATTACCACCAACAGTTCGAAATGCAGGGCGGATTTATGTTTGACAGAGAACGCGTCCCCGAGGAAATTTGGGAATGGATCATTTTAATTCTTATTCCCAGATGGCTTCAGGACTATGACCCTTCAGACGTCTTTACAGCCATTAGGTACGTGACCCTAATGATATTTTTACAGTTGGATTTCGCGCCAATCATGCCGACGGCGATTGGTAGGTGGTATGCCCAGGCGTGTTCGTTTGCGAACAGACAACTAGTCATTGAGGCCCAGGAAAACCGCGTAGATGAGGTCTACATAGCAGCCTTTAACCAGTACATCTTTATGGGCTCCCAGAGGTTAAACCAGATGGGTGTTAAGAGGAAGGCACCAGGCGATGACAGGTCGCAAGCTGATAAATATCAGCAAACGGCTGCCAAGAGCCCAAGTAAGTTTAAGGTGCCTAGACTCCCTCCGGCTAAAAAACAGCCACCGATGACACAACAATCGTCTACTGCGACCAGCCAGAGGTCGTATAGTGAAGCTGCTAGCACTTCTTATAAAAGTCCGCTTTCTCGGTCCAAATCAACATCATCAAAATCTCTTAATTCAACTTTCCGGACTCAAAAACTGCAACGCAGCAGCTCCACTAGCAGTGGTCCAGTGCAAAGGCAACAGGGGAGGGATGACATGTTCTCAAACCCGGCCCCATACAGGGGTAGACCGGGGTATGACCGAGGTCAAGCCAGAGGAGGCTTCAGAGGGCGCCCTCAGCCACCCTTCAGAAGCCGAGGAACCTGGCAAGACCAAGGCCAAGACCTGGACGCGCAATTTTATAATCCGAACTTTCAGCCGCTTGGTAGACCCGACGGAAGCCAACAAGGCCAAAATCAAGACCAGGATGGAGGTCAGACCCGAGGCCAACCCAGCCAGAGGGGATACTATGGAGGAAGACCTCGAGGAGGTTACCGAGGGGGGGCGGGCAGCAGCAGTAATTAGCCGCACAAATTTTGGCCCAAAAATCATCTTTTCGCATTTATATTTTTACTAATTTTATAAAATACAAAATCCAAAAACACTAATAAAATTACTAAAATCCAAAAAAATCAAAAAATTAGAAAATCCAAAAATATTATTTAAATTTTCGGTGCTGCTGGCCAACTAAAATTTTCTTTTTGACAAAAAGGGTACAAAAGGCAACCATAAAAACATTTTTCAAATTTTTGGCCACATTTTATGCTCAATTTTTTAGCGCATTTTATCATTTGTGATATTCGTACATTCCCGCGTTGTCTTTATTGTATCGTATAATGTAATCTCGTATTTTTGATTTAATTCAGAAAAATAGAGACACGGGAAAATGATTTGCATGCCGTTAGACCCACAACCAATGACTTGTCACAGCATGCAGACCAAGCAGCCGAACCCGAAATCGACCCAATTCTGCACTGACGTCATCGTCATACTCCTTAGGACAGGAGCTTATTCCATCAAAGCGGAGGTCAAAATGGGCGTCACTTGCCAGCCATTACGGCGAAGTCCTTGGTATTCGTTGTGTCCAACAACCAGCACAGGAGTCCGATTAGGACAGACTGTGAAACAGGAGTCCAAGTGGGACAAACCGTAATAACAGGAGTCAGCCGGAGTAGTAGATATTTTCATTTGATTAATTCTTTTTAATGCCGGGGTAACCGGGCCGAAAGTTTTTTTTCTACCTCCCGTAGGTCGGTTTCGACGTGCGAGGGATGTTGGGCACCCTGTTGATGGCAATTCGCAGGGGGAAATTGCCATGCAAATCGACGAAATGGACGACCAGCGGCGCAGACATTTTTGCATAGAAGTGGAGCGCCAAAGAAAGACCGAAAAATGATAGTGAAATCATTGTTCACTATAATCGTCTTTTTATAATATTCTTGTTATTTTTGCTGGTGTCCATAAATATATTTCCCAGCGTTTTGTCTTATTTTCGCATAATATTCACTGTGGTCTATCCACATTCTTTTTACATATTTCGTTGGATATATTGTTTAATATATTTGTTTATTTATTTAGATATTATTATCGATTGACAAAGGCGGAGGGCCAGAAGCCCAGGCGCCAGCTTACAGCTAGCAAGCCTTGGGAAACCCTTTAATTGTTATACTCAAGTAAGTCTATCACTGAGGGGATTCCTTGTCTCAGCTAGGAGACTGCAGAGCTCTTTGGTGAGGCCCCGCATTTGAGGTTAAGTTAATCTTTGTTGTTGTAGGTCTGGGGAACCGGACTGTTGCACTATCACCGAGGCTTGGCCAAGGGATTAGTTCTAACAGGTCAGTTCAGACCAGAAGCCTCAATCTTTTCTTATGCCTCTTAAGAAAAGACCTGCACAACATGGATTAAAATTGAAAAAAATTTACTTTCGTTATATTGGATTTTGATTCTTTCTAAAGAAAATTTCTATGTCTGTGAAAAAGTATATTCTGCAGCATCATGCATTTTGTCCTTCCCCTGGCATCAACTACAGTAACATTTTTCAATATGAAAATCATATGCACATGACTTCAAATGTAAAGAAATGGCAAATCAATAGCATTATAAATGCCGACCGATTCAAAACATCTGCCTCTCACACTAGCTGAAAAATGGCGAGGGAGGCATATTATAGTCATTTTCAGAACTATAAAGAAACCTGAGGTTGGTTGCACTAAGCCAACATGAGGATAATCTCAACATCAGGAAAATTGATGATCCAGGGTTTGAGCTAATCGCAATGTACATTTTATTTTCTTCCAGTGCACAAACAATACTCACTTCAGCATTGACTAATACTCAGGTTTA
The DNA here is from genome assembly GCA_963922205.1 of Romanomermis culicivorax. Taxonomy (NCBI): domain Eukaryota; kingdom Metazoa; phylum Nematoda; class Enoplea; order Mermithida; family Mermithidae; genus Romanomermis; species Romanomermis culicivorax. The sequence continues at coordinate 955,509 of CAWUHX010000106.1, read as the reverse complement.
AGCTCGAGTTTGGGAATCCCACAAATTATTATATTTATTTGCTTTACGGATAAGACAATTTTGTGAAAATGTTAGTGCAACCGAACAGCTCGAGCTGGGGATAATCTCGACATTGAGCTCGTTATAGTCCTGATGACATTCAAATTATACCAAACTTGAGATCAAACCGAGTCTACTTTTTGTTGGACATTATCTTGAGTTCGAGCTTAGACCCCCTCTAGTGCAACTGGGCCTTGGTTACAATTGGGTAGCAGATCCGCTACCTACTGCACATCGGCTACCTAGTGCACATCCGCTACCTAGTGCACGACCGCTACCTAGTGCATATCTGCTACCATAGTCAGATCCGCTACAAGACAGCAAAAAATGTGAAAAAGGTTTTGCTATTGTTTTCATGAGGGTTTTCCGAAGACAAAAGAATAAAGGAAAATGGAATACAGTAGGCGTTCTGCGTGGTAAAAAATATTTTGTTTGCCACTTTTATGGAACCGCAAGAATGTTAAAAAACGTAATACTACAGAAAGTCTACCTAAAGATAAGTCGATAATGAGTAAAGATACGTAATAAAATCATAAAAATGACCACGCAACCACATTCTAATGCATGAAAAATACTTATTTACATAACAAAGTGACCACACAGGCACCTCGAGTGAGAGAACAATCAGCCTAGACGGACGTTTTTCATTCTTTACCTGTACCAATCTGGGTGATGAAAATATCGTTTTCGTTTTGTTTTTTAATTTTTTCAAATACTTTTTTTAATTATTTTCAAATATTTTATCATTTTGAGTTCAAAATTAAAAAAAAAATTGTTGAATTTACCTCCCGAGTAGACCAAGGACTGATTATTTTCAGCAAACGTGGGTCCATGGCAATTATCCCATTTCTATAGAAAATTATTGGGATAACCTTAGGGTTTAGAACAACAAACCACTGCATCTCACCGGGATTCGTGACACACATTTGGCAGAACACAATTTCTTGCATTTACTTCTGAAAATACGGGGCAAATTAAAAATTTTGAGTCGCAACGGTTGCAACTGCATATTTCCCAATTTTTAACGAATGAAATTTTTAATTTTCACGTATTTCTAATTGGTAAAAAAATTAAATGAGCCTAATAATTTGTAAATGTATACCGCACATTCTTCCATAATGAAATCCTGCCTAAGTTATTCAACGCAGAAAGTAAATGTAACATGTAACTTATATACTTCAGCAGAAAGTAGCAGATGTGCACTAGGTAGTGGATCTGACTATGGTAGCGGATGTGCACTAGGTAGCGCTTGTGCACTAGGTAGCGGATGTGCACTAGGTAGCGGATCTGGCACCGATCCTTGGTTACAGTCATTGGGCACCAATCTGCAAATGAGAGAACAGGGTAAAGCATTGCAAAAATGTTCCTGGTTCAGCCACGCCTGGTGTGCGCCAAATCCCGTACCCGGTGCTACCCCACTATAATAGCACTCCCAAAGCAAGAGTACAAATTTTTTGAAAGCAGGACGGTAGCGACAGGGATGGGTGGCATTGCTTCCCATCTGCCATCCCGCAAAAGCGCTCTTTCTGCAAATTTCAGCTCAAATCCAAAGACTGTAAATGATGCTACTTTGTTGAATAGTCAAATAGAAGAGAATAAATTTGTTTATAGTTTTTAATCAGTAGAACTTATGGAGTGAATTCTATATGATATGTTCTATAAAATGAGTAAATTAAACATGTCTTGCACAATCGATTTAGCTCCCAGAAGACTTTGTGCTGTAGCTTTTTTTAAAAAAAAGCTGAGTGGCATTTTATGTGCCACTTTCCCACTGTTGATTCCTTTTGTTGACACCAAATCCAGTAGAAAAAGTCAACACAGTTGGAAGCATAGATGTGTGAGGGGGACATAAAGGTACAAACTACCCCAAAGGTTTTGAAACTGGAAAATTTGTTATGAAAAAAATCTTTGGTCAACTTTTTTGAGTTTGTCTCAAAAAACGCCTAAAAACCAAAATCCACCCCTGAACCCTCCTCAAAATTTCGAAGATGCATATGTTTGGTTGGAAAGTGTGTTGATGTACTCAGCTGCAGAATATACTTTTTCATAGACATGGAATAATTCTATTGAGAAAGAATGAAAATCCTATATAACGAAAGTTAATTTTTTCCAACTTTTACCCAAGTTCTCAAAAATCTAGTCTACTTCTTTTCCAAACTTGACAACTATCCAAGCAAGTATATTCTTATTTTTTTCTGCCCCATCGGGGCATTTTCTAATAAACTAGTTCACCTCTCTTTACTGGGCCTCAACTATGCATGAAGACCTTCATAGAAGCACATTGAAGTTTAAAATTTGGTCATCTTCACGTCAAAACAATAAAAAACAATCTTCAAGCTACGAATTCTCACTTTCGGTAAAAGTAAAAGTTTTGTAAACCACGTATTACTTAGAACACGTTGTAAACAGAGTGAAAAAAGACCATATCTACCGAATTCCTCGTGGTCAGAAACCTCTTCCCTCAAAAATCGCAGAAATAAATTTGTTCACACTCAATATAATTTTGTGTATTATGTGATCACATTCATTAAATTCCCCGTGGTCGGAAACCCCTTCGGCGAAAAAATCACGAAAACAGGCTTGGTTACACCCGAGACATTTTTTGTGTAAAGTGATCGCATTCATTAAATTCCCCATGGTCGGAAACACCTTCCACAAAAAAAATTACGAAAATACGCTTGGTTACGCCCGGGATAATTTTTTGTGTAAAGTGATCGCATTCATTGAATTCCTGTGATCGAAAAGCTTTTCCACAAAAAAATCACGGAAATATGCTTGTTTACACCCAAGATATTTTTTTGTGTAAAGTGATACATCCATTGAATTCTCCGTAGTCAAAAAACCCTTACACCAAAAAATCACAGAAATACGCTTGTTTACACCAGGGATAATTTTTTGTGTAAAACGACCACATCTATTGAATTCTCCACGGTCGAAAACTCCCTCCACTGAAAAGTTACGAAATACGTTTGTTTACACCTGGGATAATTTTGCGTGTAAAGTGACAGTGTCCATCGAATTCCCAATGGTCGGAAACCCTTTGCAGCCCTAAAATCCTAATAAGGCTACCGGTTCAATTGAAACTGCAAAAAATTAGAAGTGCATTATGATGCAAAAAAATATTTTTTTCAAGCCGTAAGTATTATATAACAAAATTGGGGAATTCCGCGCTTCCCAGGACTTTGGACCACCATATAATTGAATTGAAGCCATTTTGTAAAAAAATGAAAAATCGCATTTGAGATTGCACCCCCAAGATGCTTAGGCCGAAGTATGGATCTTGGATACGCCACACCCATTGTGGGGCACGGTGGGACTGGGGACCCTTAAAAAGTGCGTTTCTCGCACATTTTTGGGGCCCCACCGAGCACCACTTGCAGATAGAGGCGAAATGACAAAAGGCACACCATAGCTTGCCCCTATGCCCGAAATTATGAAAAAACGAAGGTTCTAGCTCTTACAGTTTTGGCTCTAGGGTGGGGGGCATGAAATTTGTGGGCCAAGTATATTATAGGTTGACGCTATCGCACCACCTATGATGTTTAGCAATAGATTTTCTACAAGATATATAATGAAAAAATATGCAAAAACACAGTGGTCATAAACACCACGACAGTCTTGAATTCCAATCATTTGTTGTACGGGTTTGCTCTTTGTCTGATCACCACATGCATGCAAGGCCATAACGTTTTGGAAAGTTCACTCCGTAGGTTAATTACATCGAATATTAAGTAAACTTTAAGGAAAGAAACAACAGGGGCCGGTTTCATCAAAACGACTTAAGCTCCAGCTGAGCTGCAGCTTAAGTTGCAGCTTAACTCTATATGTTATACCATTGTCGTTAAGGTGCAGCTCAGCTGTAGCTTAACTTTCTCGACATGTTTTGTGTACAAGTTAAGCTACAGCTGAGCTGCACCTTAACTTTTCGTGTGAAGCCGTAGGCATACTTAGCCGCAACGGGCGAAAAAGTGTGCGGCCCGCACAACCCGCAACCGCATTGCGGTTTAGTGCGGTTTATGGACCCGCAAAAAGTTCTCGAGTGGAGTACTTTTTGCGGTTCTGGCAGCCGCACTTGATACAGTATATGCCGTTTCGCGCTGAATAACACTGAGTACCTGATCTTTATCAACTAGAAAACTCTATTTCTAGAATTTGCTTTGTCCAGTGTTTTTTTTTCTGCAAAGGAATCTTTTGAGGGGAAAAATTCGGGAATGAAGAAAAAAATTTTTGCAAGGTTCTCATTGTCGAAAAAATTTCGGGGAATTGGAAACTGAAAAGATGTATTTTGGTGAACACTGTTTTTCCCGCCGGCTTTTTCGTCAAATGGCGATAGGGGTAAAAATTTTTTCCCCAATTTTCTCAAAGTCTTTTTTCGCTTAAAAATGCTCATAGACGGTTTATTTTAGTGTTTTTAAGCTTTTAAAACATGATGTTTTTAGAGTGGTTGATTTTTTCCACATGAGAACCGGACCCAAAATTTTTTTCCTCATTTTCCAAAAATTTTCCCTATTTTTAAAAACGTTTGTAATGTGCCTACCTACGGATGCTTTTCCATGCAATTGTCGTATTGTGTGCTCATATGCCCTCAGCTACCTAGCTGCGGTTCTCGGAAGATCCAATCTGGTACGGCCCCTGAAGCTAACCCGGTACTAATTACGATCCTACTGCAGTTAGCTGAGACTTGATGCACAAAGATATTTATTTTGAGCAAAAGAAAGGTGCAGTAAAATACAACAGTGAGGTTGTATTGACAAATAAAAATAAAAATCGTTTGATCGGCGGCGACCCCCGTGGTGCCCGGTTTAGGTTGTGGGCTGCTCACCCCTGCTGTCGATGTATGTTGAATTGGCGGCGCCTCCATCCTCGATTTTGGCCTTTGTCTCCGTCCTCTCCGGAGGGGGGTTATCGGTGGGAGGTGAGCCTGCAAGACTTTTCATTTTTCCACCGCCACTACTCCACTGGCCCCTTGGCCGGACACTGGCCCCCCCAACGCCTTTGGTATTATCTGCCCCAGGGAGAAAGGATGCCCAAAGACCGAATCCTCTGGCCCTTTGGCTGTCTAGATTTTGAACCAAAATATTTATGGTATTTGTTGTTAAAGTGAATCTGCCTTATTAAAATGTAAACTTAAACCCATAACACGGTCTGTGCCACAAAAAAAGTTTTGAAATGAAAATGTATATGTTTCAGAAAAAAGACAGGGAAAAATTTTGAAATGGTAGCGCAAAGCTGCCTACCCCATGCACGATGTTAGTTGGTGACTACTTTTGGAAAGGTAAAGAATAATCAAAATTTGCCAAAATACAAGAATTGGATGATAATTTACACAGATTCACCGAAAAAGAAATACAAGGTATCTTCGTACGGATTTAAATAAAACAGAACGCAAATGAGAAAATAGTCAAAACAAATTACTGAGATTAATAAAAGAGGCAATTTTAAGGCATAATGAGAGTGGCACAACCCGTTTACATTTTGGAATACTGACGCTCGAAAAGAAAAATGTGACTTTTGAAATATCGGAAAAATTACAGAAGGAGATACTTATTTTATGGTGACCTCACGAAGAGCGAGGTCATTTTTAACAAAAAATTTACTTCTGTCTGTGACCACTATGGTCCCGCCCAGGCTGGCCAATACTGGTTTCTCTTTTCAACGGCGAGATGTAATCGGGATTTCCCGTCGACGGAGGTCTTTGGGGCGGCTGCGTACCTGTCGAAGTCCCGGGAATGTCCATTCTCTCCTCGCTTTGTACGTTACGAATCGGCGGGATTATTGTAGGCAGCGGCATTTGGAGGCCAGGCGGAACCAAAAATTGATGGTAATATTGTGCTTGACCTGGTTGAAATTGCATAATCGGGAATTGCGGCACTTGGAAATGCGGCGGCGGAGGTACCACCGTATTTGGCAATATTTGGCCTGAAAAAAGAGGGCGACTTAGACAATCAACTCCTACCATCAGCAATCCCGGGTAATTCGGTGGCAAATACGGTAATTGTTGTTGCTGCGCATGGATCATCGCGTTCGGGTCCGACATCGGTACTCCTTGTTGAGATATTTCATTGGCTCTAGCCCTATCCAGTGAAGCTGCTCGACTGGAGTAGGACACGTCCAATCTATCATCGTGCTGGTAGTAACCTGGTGTTCTCTTTCTACTTTGTGACTTTCGACTATCTTTGCTTTCCTTCGAATCTCTTTTATCTTTCAGCTTTCTTTCGTAGGCTTCTTCGTACTTTTCGATTTCTTTACGCCAGCTTTCCTCGTCATTCTCTCTTCATTTCTTTTCTCTGGACATAGATTTTTCATGGCGACTTTCGTCTTGATGCCGACTTTCGTGTTTCCGTTTCCTTTCTTTATGCGGTGTCTGCAATTTTTCCTTCCTTCGCACATCGCTATCCTTTTTGGTCCACTGTTTAGATACCCTACTTGCCACAGGCCTATTGTGGGTGTGCTTAACTTGGTATCGGACTTTCTTTTTCAAACTTTTTTCAGCTTCCAAAATATCGTGAGCTTTCTTTCAGTCAATCACCTCCCAAAAGCGTATATGGGGATCGATGTTGTCAGTCTCATTTTTCCATACTTGGATATTGGCATATTTCGGCTCCGGGTCTTTCTTATCTTGTAGGACGGCCTTGGCAATTGTATACGCTAATCCCGCTGCCTTAGACTGGCATGAGGCGTATATAGCGTGAAAATTACTGCCTATTCCCTCCTGTCTCGCATTAAATTCGCGTCGCAATTTCATCGTAACATAGGCGTGGGCATGATAATGAAATCCCACGAAATTCTGAGGAATTCTCCCCAATCGCAACAATTTCATAAACAAACAGGCGCAGGCCCAAGTGGCGGCTTCGTATGCTTTCCACGGAGCTCATGTCATAGTCCACTCGGCTAATTGCAGTTCGAAAATATGCCACAATTTCTCGGGTAAATTCCCTTGCAGCACATGAAACTGCAATTTGTAGTATCGTATCGTTTCTATTTCAATTCCCGCTTCGTAGTATATCTGATTTATCAACTCCGTTGTCATGAGGGCTACCTCTTCGTCCAGCATGGGAACCATGTGTGCGAGGTATTTCTGAACACATGGGTTTGAGAGAGATACCCTCCCGTATTGAAAATCTATGACATATTTTCCTTCTTTCAGGGCCTTATTCAGAACTTGCCCGCGTTTTCCAAGGCCTCTTGGATATTTGATCTTGTCGTTTGCATTTCCCCCGGGTTGTTGGAAGTTTCCACTCTTGGCTTTATCCAATTCGGCTTTATTTTCCTCCTGAGCTATCCATTTCTCTTTTGCTTGTCTTTTACTATGCATCACTTTCGCGAATTTTCCCAGGTTCGTAATATTTTCCACATTTTGCCCACCAGCCTTAGCATACACTGGCGGAGTGGGCAAAACATTAGCTCCAGGGTCCTCTTCATCACTCCCGATTTCGGACACGACTTCAACGAACGGCTCCTCGCTAGTTCCTTCTTCTTCCGCATTAATATTCTCTAGCTGCTTTGCCAATTTGATCACCGCTTTTCCGTACTTTTCTTTCTCCAATATCTCTATCTTCTCCTTCATTTCCTTGATTTGCTTGGTTAGCTTTTCGAGTTCGGGTTGTTTCTCGCTTTCGGATTCAACGATTTCCATTAATTTCTCCTCCTCTGCCGCATCTTTACTCCCAGTAGCGGTTGTATCGGCGATAGGAGGGTCTGCGATGATTACCAGTTCTGGCTTTTCTTGCTCCATTTGGTTACCTGAAACATTCAAAATATCCATTTTAGTGGGTACAGTTTCCGTCTGTTCCTTCGAAGTTTTTTCTATAGGACCCTGGCTAGCCGGGACCACAACTTCTACTTGAGGAATCAGATCAGAGTCGTCCCATTTGGTTACTGATTTAAAAGTTGTGGAAGTGCTAGGGACCCATAGGTCCTTAGCCTCGAATATAGACGCGGAGACATTCCGATAAACTAAATTTTGGCTGGCCGCGTGGATATTCAAAAAGTGAAAAACGTTATAAAAATTACAATTTATAAAATAAATGGAATTTTCGCGCAAATTCGTTTCTAGCTCTTCTATGGGCTCTTTTAAAGACCGTGGTATCCATTTTATCGGTAGTATGCAAAAAATATTTTGGATCGATTTTTGTGTACGTACCTTTGGATATCTTTCCAACATTTGCTCCATCTGATCGGTCATTTTGTTGTTCAGTAGATCTTGGCCCATCCACTTCATAAATTCGATTTTTTCTTGCTCATTTCTTCAAACGGAGGACCACATACCTGATGTAAATCCCCGTACCCACACTCTCCATTCTTGCGCCGAATGAGGCCACAAGAAGTAAATAAGAGGATTTACATTTTTCTCATATAGTTCTTTGACTATAGGCACAATTGATCGATTGATTTTCGGGTGGTATTAGTCCCTCAGGTGCAATACCTGGTCTCGTATAATATTCGTAAATTGAATCACTCCATTCGGCCATTTTCCCTGCTTCATTTCGATTTCTTTGGGTTCTATCGGCCGTCCGAATTGCCACGCAGCCAAAATGTCTTCCAAAACCCAGTTATTGATAGGCCCTTCTTCTGAATCGTCGGTATCTTTCCTTTTTCTCGGCGCTTTTATCGCTATTGGAAAAATGCGGGGGACAATAAAAGGTCCCTGACGCCTGTTCTTCCGATAATTTGTAGGTGGCGATCGCTTCTCCACGCATCATAAAATATATTAACACGTTAATATTTTCCGTCATTTCTTCCACTCCATACGCGCCCTTCCATTGTTGATCTGTGTATTTATCTTCAAATGTTTCCCGAAATCTTCGCGCTAAATCGGCCACCAATTCGGGTTCCATTGTATCATGCGGATATAATTGGAAACAATTTTGTATATCGGTGGCGAATCCGTAACGAAGCAATGCTAAAAAACATAGAAGCAATCAGCGCGCATCGAGTGTCGTGTATCGCAAAACTTCCATATTAAGTTTATCTGCTTCCATAAGCTGCCGGAATTCCAGAGAGCTCAATTGCCAACACGAGATTTTAAAAGCGTCAGCCCACAGGAACAATACTTCCGTCATTAAAGCTTTTAAGCTCGGGGCTTCTGGGCTTATCCCGATCATTCGTGTCTTTGGTTTATCTTTCATTTCCGCAAGTACGATTTCCAAGTCGTAAACGCAACACGATAGAATGTAATCGATATTATCACGCCTTTTTCGAGCTAACTCTCTCTCCTGATCTAAATAACCGAATTTAGTCAGGACTAGGGTGATATCTTCCCCAATGTGGAAACCAACGATAATGTTTTCTTGATGAAAAATTGTCCCGTATATCTTGTGAAAATGCTCCTTATCCCAAAATTTCAAGTCTACTATGAAATTTTTCCTGCACATATTAGAGATTGTTAGGAGCCTTAACGCGTCGCTGGGTTTCGAACCCGGTGTTTTCGGTTTTCTTCCGCTTTCCGTATCCAATGCAATAACTACGCGTCCTCTGAATTTCGATTGATTTACCGCCTTGTTAAACGCTTTTATATTTTTGGGCGCAAGAAACATGGGTTCTTTGATGGCCGTGTGTGGCCCACAGAACAATGATGTAAAATAATTAAAAATATCTGTCGACCGCACCAATCTTCGAACGTTATAATCTTAAAATTTTCACACAATTTTTTAACTACTCTTTTTTGATAATAACTCCGAAACAAAAATGACTCAAATGCTCAAGAATAGATTTGGACATAGGGGAGTTGATCAGGCTCTCAAACACCCAAAATCCTCGGCATATAAATTGCCGCGCGGTCAATTTAGAGTCCTGTTTCGAATAACGTTTTTACCACATATTTTACCTTTTTAAAACTTACTACTAATTAGGAAATTGGTGTTATCCTGGCGGTCTTGTGGCTGCCCGAAACTATTGACCATTTCGACGATACTGGATGATAACGCGTCCGGATTTGAATTTCACGAATTCTCCAATCAACGAAAATAATCAATATACTAATATTTTGCAAATTAAATCTAAAAAACAGCTGCATAACACCTCGAAATTATGGGATTTATAACTCTGGGGGGGCTTTCTCGGGACTTATAAACATTTTGATTCTTTCACACCAAGCGTGTGAAAGAATATAATTTTGCCCATTAAATAAATTTTTCCGGCGTCGTGCTTTTTGATAAATGCCTAAAACTGCCATAAAATTGCCAAAAATAAGTCAGAACGATTAAAAAATTTGAAGGGAAAAAAGGGAAAAAATGGGAAAAATACAATACATAGAACATTAAAAAAGACACATAAAACAAAATTCGAACACAATGCACAAATAAAACGATAAAAATAAATTATGAGGCTACAGTAAAAATCAGGTGTCGGTGTAACAAAAGGCATTACACAATTTATGGAAACTATCTGTACTTGCGAATCTAGTTTCCCAGCGTGGCGTATTTTTATGACATTTTTGTCTAAATTTTGTGTTTCTATTACTTGGTAGGGACTGTCATTCGTTGTGTCGGCTTTCCCTTTTATGATTCCTTCTTGGTAGAGCACAAGTTCACCAATTTGGAATGTTTTCTCGCGAGCCTTCTTGTCGTACTGTAATTTTCATTTGGCCGCCGCTTTTTTGAGATTTTTGTTTATAGATTTGTACGTGTTAAGGAGATGTTCCATTAACATGTATTTATATGTATCGTAATTATTTTGTATGATTATTGGCCTTGCAATATCATTGTCTATCTGAAATCTCGCCTCATGACTGTACAACAAACTATGAGGGGAGCTTTTTGTGGTTTTATGGGGCGTAATCCGATAAGCAAATAAAATTTGCTCCAGATAATGAGGCCAATCATCTGGACCGGTTATCGCCACCCTCCTAATTTGTTCAATTAGGGTTCGGTTAAATCTTTCCACCATACCATTGCATTGCGGGTGGTATGGTGTCATATTTATCTTCTTTATTTTCAAAAGATCGCAAACGTCCCGCATTAATTGAGACATATATGCTGAGCCCTGGTCGCTCAGCAAATGTTTTGGCGTCCCATGGATATAAATAACTTTTTCCATAAATGCTTTTACTATGGTGTCGGCTTTCTGGTCCGGGATACATTTGGCTTCGACCCATTTTGTAAAATAATCCATAAATACGATGACATATGGTCTTTTTTCCTGTAGAGGCGAAATACCTACCACATCTGTAGCTACTATTTCCCAAGGGTAAGAAACAGGTATGGGATTAAGTGGTTGAATGGGGTTTGATATGGGGCAACATAATTGGCATACAACACAGGATTTTATCCACTTGATAATATCGTCCTCCATATTCGACCACCAAAATTTATTTCCGATTGCGGCGATAATTCTATCTATTCCCTGGTGCCCCATAAGGGTATCCCCATGATATTGATGTAAAACGAGGTGTCTAAGTTTCCAGGGAATTACTAATTATGTTTTTCTGTGAATATTTTCTCGGTATAATACTTCGTTTTCTAAGTGAAAACTGTTGAAGTATTTTTTGGAACTATTTTCGCCAATATTCCAAAAAATATCCACCAATTTCGAATCTAGTCGCTGTTGTTTCTTAATCAATTCCAGAGAAAATAATTTGGACTCCTTTTTCGCTTCCTCTGGCGTTTGATCTATTTCCTGTTGCGTGGGCGGTGGAGGGTCGATAAATGTCTCTTGTGTTTCGGGTTCAAGCATTTGTTTTTTCATGGCTCGCATTACTGCCATGCATTCGGCTTCCACATTCACATTTTCGTCCTTGATTCGTTCGTTCTTTTCTTGTTTTTTGTTTCGAATCTTTTCTTTCTCCTTGGATCTTGATAAAAAATCTGCGAAGGCATTTTCACGTCCGGCTACATATTTGAATGTATAATTAAATTGTCAAAGGTATAAGGCCCATTTCAACAACCTTTGATTTTGTTGTTTTTCTGCGGAAAGCCATGTAAGTGGTTTATGATCTGTTCTAATTGTGACCGTAAACCCCATGACATAATGTCGATACTGCTTGAACCCGTAGACTACGGCTAGACACTCTCTTTCCGTTGTGGAATATCTTGTTTTGGCGTCGTTTAAAACTCTACTCGAATAGGCTATTGTCCAGCGATCATTTTCTGTTTCCTGGTACAAAATTGCACCTATCGCTGTCCCCGAGGCATCAGTTTGAATTACAAATTTCGCCGATCCGTCAAATACTGGATATCGAAGGAAGGGTGCCATCATTAGGGCGTTTTTTACACCTTCAAAAGCTGTTAACTGTTCTTTTGAAAGTTCAAATTTCTCCTTCCTATTTTTTTTATGAGGGCTTTAAATAGAGGTTGGGCGATGAAAGCTAGATTGTGTATGAACGGTTTGGACCATTGTACTAATCCCAAGAACTTCTGTAGCTGTTTGATGGATTTAGGTACTTCAAAATTTTTGACTGCTTCTATTTTCTGTGGATCAACTGACATTCTGTTTTTATCCAATATGTGGCCTAAAAATTTTACACTGGCTGGCATAAAGGAACATTTGTCAGGTTTCAATGTAGGATTTGCATTTGTCAGGCATCTAAATATGGTCTCTAAATTTTCTAAATGCTCCTCAACAGTTTTGGAAAAAATTATAACATCATCGATATATACTAAACATATTTTCCATACATATGGATACAGAATTCGCTCCATGAGACGCTGGAATTCTGCCGCAGCATTTTTTAACTGGAATGGCATTACTTTGAACTGGAAAAGACCGTCTTGGCATATAAATGCTGTCTTTTCCTTCGATTCCGAGTGCATTGGCACCTGCCAGTACCCCGACTTCAAATCCAAAGTCGAAAAATATGGTGCACCTCCTAACGCGTCTAAATAGTCGTCAATTCGTGGTATCAGAAATTTATCGTCTTTCGTTACTTGGTTAATTCCTGTGTAGTCAACTACTGGTCTCCACGTGCCATCTTTCTTGCCCACTAAAAACAATGGTGCAGCCCAAGGGCTTCTAGAGGGCTGAATGACACCTTTTTCCATCATATCTTTTACATGTTCACAAATAATATCTCTTTGCATGATGGGGGCTCTCCAGTAGTGCTTTTGAATGGGTAATGCGTCTCCTGTATCGATTTTATGCTGTGCCTTGTGGGTCATTGTTAAAGGGTCGTTTTTCATACTGAATGCATGCCTATGTTTGAGTAGGACATTCATAAGTTGCTGTTGCCCTTCTCGATTGATACTCGATTCTTTCACTAGTTGCGTCACGATTTTGATGAATTCTGGTTCACTCTGCTGTTGAATTTGAGGTTCTGTCTGAAGTTGATGTATTTTCTCATCGAATTCTGGCCCCACGAATTTCGTCTTGGATTTTGCTATCAACTCATTGCTACGCAATTTTATCCCTTTATTCGTTTCGTTTATAAGTAGGATTCGGAAATTATTATTTCTAGCGTCCACAATTGAGGCATTGACATTGAATAAAGTATCCTTCCCCGTTTCTTCTACCACTATGGGACCCTTTGTCTAATCTTTCTGTGGCCAAACCACAGCTTGCACAAAAGAAGTGGTATTTGGGGGAATATATGTCCCGTTTTTTGTCCAAATAAAAGTTTCCTCCTCCTTTTCGGTAATTCGCATAACTTGTTCTTGTTCATCGTCGCTTTCTAATTCAGGCAGATCTTCGTCCTTAACTTCCTCCTGTAGAGGTACATAATCTAGAACCATCGGATTTGTAGGAATTGGCAACCGCGATGGTATTTGCACATCGTCGAATAGTGTTTCACTAATTATCTGTCTTTCTATATTCGCTAGGCATATGTGGCCTTTTCGAAAATCAATAGACGCCTGTATACTAGGATGGGTTAGAAAATCTAGACCCAATATAATACCTTCGTTCAGGTTATCTAGCAATGCGAATCTAGCGAGAAAATTTCCAAAACCGGTTCCAACATATATAAATGTAGGACTATATGTTGTTACGCGTTTTCCTACAGCTGTTACTACTGAATTTAAGATAGGAAATTTTGTCTTAGGTGTATTCAGTAGTCTCAACGCTGTATCTGTCCTCATAAAGCTAGATTGTGCTCCCATATCGATTAGGGCTTTAAATTCTTCCCCACATATTTTAACGGGAATTAATAACGGTTGACATTTACGAAAGTTTTCCAAAAATAAATGTTCGTTATCATTGGCGAGTCTAGGTTTCGCTTCTGAAGTAGAATTGATAACATTCGCCAAACTTAGCTCGTAATTTTCTATAAGAACTCCATCTAGGGCTATAATTTCTGGTTTATCTTGTTTTTTAGCCTCCCGTGAATTTATAACGTTTATGGAATTATTCGGAGGATTATTGGTCGGTTGCGATGATGTTGATGGCATGATATTTGGCGGTGGCTGTGGGACGTTATTTTGACAATAATAATAGGCCACGTTTGGATTTTGTTCCATATTATTATTATGGTATGGTACCCGTTGGCCGAAATTAGCAAATCCTGTTCGCCCACAATTTACAAAGCCACCGCGATGGTTGAAATTTCGATTTTACAAATTTTTGCCACAATTCCAGGACCTCCCCTGATCCGTAGGCTGAATCAACTCAGGGTGGAGAATAAAACAATTTTCGGATGAGTGACTATTCGATTTATGGTATGAGAAATTTGGTCGATGATATGGATTTTCCAAAACTCGATCAGGTAAATTATTGTATTGAACATTATTAGGATTACTATTGACTCTCCAACGATTAAGAGCTGGAGAGCCCTGATTCATAATTGCATCATTGACCATTTTCATAATATCCTGTTGAGATACGGGGGCCTGAAATGCTGGTGGCGGTGGAAAAATTTGCTGAGGCTGTGAAATTTGTTGCTGTTGACTGGTACTGCCATCTTGCTGAAGAATTTGTAAATTATTAAATCTTCTATTTTCATAGACTCGATTCAACTGATCGTCTTCGCCATCTTCTTGATCTTCGCTGAACTCTTTCCAGGCTGTCGTATAGGCTTTAAACTTATTTACGAATTCTGCCAAAGAGGCGATATTTTTGAATTCGTGAAGCCGACCTTCCATTCGAGTTTGAACGTATACTGGAGCTTTGTGAAAATATGTTTCGATAACAATTCGATTTCGTTCATTTTCCATTTTTTCATAATTTAATAAATGGACATAAGTCTTTATTCGTCGCAAAAAATCTTTCGTACTTTCCCCTCTTTGTTTTTTCATATCATGTAGCTCCCTTCTGAGTGCAGGAGTGTCCATTTTGGGGGCGATCATTCTAATGACGCTTGCTTTTCCTTCTTCATAACTGCCGTTCTTGTCCACATACGTTGAAGTTTTGAAATCGCAACACCACCAGAGTACTTCAATTCTTAAGTCTTCTGTGTCTTCAGGCTTGAATGTGCCTTCCAAACACGTGAAAAAATTGAGTATTTCTGCGGCTTCCATTTTATCCGATATTTCTTTATTTTTCATTCGACTTAGAATTATCTTCATTCTTTTTTTGGGATCTTTGCAATATCGTCCATACTCTTGTCCATTTCGAGGGATGCCTCCAGATGTGGGTTGTTCTGTTCCGTGATTCCATGACGTCGTTGGTATTTCATCTTCAATCATTTGATGTTGGGCACTCTGGGCCTGGGCCTGGGTGAAATGGTTTTCGAACCAATTTACTTTTCTTTCCAAACTTTTGTCTAAATGGTCCTTGACCGGTTCAGACGGAAGTATTTCCATATCTCCAGGATTCGATATTCTTTCGTCGGGTTTCTTATCTATTTTCTTCATCAATTCCCGCATTTGCTTCTCAACTTCTACCATGATCTTTTTTGCATTTTGTTGCGCCTGTTCTCGTAATCTTTCTTCCAATAATTTTCGTTCGGCTCTTTCTCGCATTAGTTGCTCGAGTATTTCTTGTTCCCGAAGTGCCGCTTTCGTTCTTTCTACATTAACGGCATTTGTCGTTTTATCAACGGCTCTTTGCATTAATTCCAGGATGGCTAAAGTGGCCACATCCTGGATATTTCCGTTTGTTACCCTTTCGGTTTCATTCTTCGGTTTTGTTTCAATATCGAATTTTGTGTCAATTTTTGGAATTGTTGGCGTATATCTTGAATTATAGAATGATACCACATTTGTTTCTGGAGGTAGACTAATTTTCTCGAATGATGATACTGAATCTGAGGACGTCTGTATCCCCTGATCTGCATAATCATATATCTCTGCGTCAATAGTTTGATCTTTGTCACTATCATCGGGTAAATTTGCGAATTTCTTTGCTACTTGTTCGATTGTTGCTTCCATGTTTGCCATTCGTTCGGCATGATCTTCCTGGGCCAATTCCATTTGCGATAATGTTACTTTCGGTCATCTTCCAGGCTGTTTCTGCACAGTTAATTTCGGTTTCGATAATTTCTTCATAATTTACCTTTGTAGCTGTACAAGTCACCAATGTCGTATTGTGTGCTCATATGCCCTCGGCTACCTAGCTGCAGTTCTCGGGAGATCCAATCTGGTATGGCCCCTGATGCTAACCCGGTACTAATTACGATCCTACTGCAGTTAGCTGAGACTTGATGTACGAAGATATTTATTTTGAGCAAAACAAAAGGTGCAGTAAAATACAACAGTGAGGTGAATAGGGAACAAATATGAAAAATGCTGAACATGTGAACACGACCGCCTGACTCCTCCCTGCTTCGCAGATCCTTCCATTTGTCCCTGTGCACAGAGCCACAGGGACTTCAGGATATCTCAGTCGGCGGCCTAAGCTGCCACTCCTCGAAATATAAAACAAATCCGCCTGACTCCAAAACAACAACTCACTAACTGTCTTGACCAAAATTGGGCGTTGTAACTCCTCAGGCCGCGTAGGCTCTCAAAGCTAACTCGCAATGTGAAACAATAATACAAAAATAAACGTAGGCGGCGAAATCGACCACGCTCCTTTCCGAGTCACCGCGGATATCGACAAAACGTCCGATCCTCAGGATAGGATGACAAGAGCGTGCAAAAAAAGACGTTTCTCCAAAAATAATAAAAACGACAAGAATGTAAAATGTACACTGTGACACGCCTAACATCAACTTGCAAGTTGCATGCAAAACTTTTGCACTGACCATTTATTTGTTTTGGGCCAAAAATATGTGTGACACAAACCGTTTTATCCGTTTGTTTACTTAATGATAAATGGAAACACTTTAAAAACAAAGAGACTTTAGGAAAAGAAAATGAGATAATTAGAGGACCAAAGGTCAGAGGAATTGACCCTCTGACACAATTAGGAGCATACCCAAGCTTTTTGACGCTTTTGGATTCGGAAACCTACAACTTTGCATCTCTTAAGTAATTTCCGGTTCGAAATTGTGGTTAACTATGCTTACAACTGCAGTTTTCCGGTTCCGCATTTTTGCGGAACTGCACAAAAGTATGCCATTGTGAGAGCCGCAACCGACCCGCAATTGCGGGCCGCAAAATTTGCGGCCGCAAAAAAACTGGCCAAGTATGCCTAGGGCTTGAAGAAAATGTTTCCATGGCGCATTGCCCGGATTTTATCCAAAAACTTGTCGTTCAATTATCGATTTTTTCACAGTCATTAGTAGTGGTTTATCGACTAGAAAAAATTTCGCTCTGTTGGAACTTTGCCAGCAGCCAGCGTAGGCAGTTTTGGAAGTTTGTTTGACTATTATTTCTGTTTATATGTCAAAATGGACCAAAAAACGAGCGAACTAACGAAGTGCCAAAACGCTCATGAGGTGCCAGTACGAGTTGCCAGCACCGGCGAAGTTCCAACAAAAGGCGAAATTTTTTGATTGAAAAAATCGATAATCGAACGAAAAGTTTTCGGGTAAGGTCCGCGCAATGCACCATGGAAGCATTTCTTTATTTGAAAAGTTAAGGTGCAGCTCAGCTGTAGCTTAACTCGTACACAAAACATATCGCGAAAGTTGAGCTGCAGCTTAAGCTGTAGCTTAACTCTATATATTATAGCATTTCAGTTAAGGTGCAGCTCAACTTTCTCGACATGTTTTGTGTACGAGTTAAGCTACAGCTGAGCTGCACCTTAACGACAATGGGATACTGACAATTCGCCCCCAGTAATTCGCCCCCAGCAATTCGTCCCCCACAATTCGCCCCTGGTAATTTGCCCCCTCTGCAGTTTGCCCCCGGACAATTCGCCCCCAACACAATTCGCCCCCAACACAATTCGCCCCAGAGCAATTCGCCCCCAGTAATTGGCCCCCCTTTCACTGTTTTTTAATTTAAAAAATTCAGATTCAAAAATAATTCCACTAGGTTGTTAGCAGTTATGTAGTAGCATTTGTACTCATCCATACACTAAACCTAAAAATTTTTCCCAGCCGAAATAGCATGTTTATTTATGAATTCTGCATGCAGAGTGCAAGTATTATGTACAAGAAGAAAAAGGTCTACAGCAATGTTCCAAATAAAGATCCACAAATAATCTTTTTTTATTTTCTTTGAATATATGGTTTTTTAATGGTGCTGTTAGTACTAAGTCAGTATAAGTCTTTTCTACTCTTACAGTCAGCAATACAGGCGTTCGAGCACTAGTTTCCTAAAATTGAAGTGACCGGTTGTTTTTCCGCTTGAAACAAAATGTGTGGCTTCGAGTTCTTCGAGTTTATCTGACTGAAAATAATCAATTTCGACCAGAAATGTGTGAAAAATCTCAACACTGGCAATTTACAAATCCATATTTTTTCAGGTTTGTAATGATGGTGTCCTAATCCCCAGAAATGCCAAATTTTAGTCTGATGGCGTAAATACCCGGGAGAATTTAGGCAGAATTTTAATGTGTAACACGGATTTCATAAGCAGAATTGTGAGTCATTTATGTTCTTCAATCTGCATTTGTTTTATGTTCCTTTTTCGTTTAATTTTCTTTCTTGTATTCCTCTTTTTTGTCTTTCATCTTTCTTGTTTACTTTCTTTTGCTATATTTTTTTATTACTTTTTACTCATTCTTCTTTTCTGATTTTTTATATTTCTCTTCTGTTTTTGTATTTTTATTCTTTTTTGTTTTTGGTACACCGCAAAGTTGTCACAAAAAGTGAAGAACACGATAGAGTCACACGTAGAATAATTGTGATACTTTGTCATAATCTTAATTTCTCTCCATAGATCACAATAAAAAGTAACAAGAAATGAAGCTGGAAAAAGAATATATGAATGCAACCAGAAAAGAAAAGAAAAAAGACAATGTGAAAAAAGAGTAAAAAGGGAAACATGGGAGACAGGGCGAAGTGAAAAATCATCTTTTCATCTCCTTCATGCTTCGCATAAAATATGGTTACCTAATAAGGGAAATGTCTGGAGATATATTACATAACATATCATGGAGTTGCTCTCAGATCACCTAGGTATTGTAACGCCCGCTTTTTCTCTATACTTTTACTTGAATCAATACGTTCAATTTTCCAATTGTCCACAGGGACAGCACATGACAACGATATGAAATATGGGCAAACGATAACGAGAATAATGAACACAATATTGCCGACTGCTTTCTTGGGCATCGACGTAACATGATAATACGAATTTAGCTTCCACACGCAGTTTTTATAAAAACGAGACATGAATAAAATCTGATTATTTCACGCTTTCTCTGCTTTTTATACTGCTTCCTGTTGGCCACTCCCTTGATCCATGGGGGTCCGCTTCCGAAATCTTCTTCCACCAATCATCACTTACTGCTTCATTCGCTTCCGTGTACTGTATGCTTACCTAACCACGCTTTCCATGCTTTCTAACTATCGTATGTTTGCCATGCCTTTTTATGTTACACTTGCTTCTCTGCCTATGTGCTTCCGACTTATGGTGACTTAGCCACACCTACGTGCTTCCTTATTAATTACGCGTGTATATGCTTCTGTAATGAACCGCAGCTACTGTTCCACTGGAGACCAGTGTCTGGGTTTGGGGAGAATTATTGTACCTATGGAATGTGTGTTTTTATGTGAGTTTTGGGGCCTGGTGCCGATGTGCAAATTGATTATGTACGTCTTTAATTGGGTCAATAACGGCTTCTGGACGCGAGACGGTCAGAACAGAACACTTCAAATGAATTTACAGGAATGTCAATATAGGAAAAGTCAGACATCCTTGAGACAATAAATTATGGAATAAATTTATATACAGTAATAGAATACACATATCGTACATTGGGAATTTACGCTGATGCATTAGCATCCACATTACAGTATATACAATACCAGGGGCGAATTACTGGGGGCGAATTGATCAGGGGTGAATTGTGTTGGGGGCGAACTGCAGTGGGGGCGAATTACCCAGGGCGAATTGTGGGGGACGAATTGATGGGGGCGAATTACTGGGGGCGAATCGTCCTAGAACCAACGACAATGGTATAACATATAGAGTTAAGCTGCAGCTTAACCTGCAGCTCAGCTGGAGCTTAAGTCGCTTTGGTGAAACCTCCCCCAGGTTCTGTGCATGATACATTTCCACATCCATAATGTCTGTATTTCTGTACAGAATGGACCAATGTAGAAAAAACGGAGTTACGTGTTCATAAGTATTTTTTTATTACCATAGTCGGTCATGAGTACTTTGCTATTCACACTTATACCATCTGTTTGTTTGGATTATGTAAGTAGCGCGTTTCCATTGTCTCTATAGTTTCTAATGAGCTCGGACATTGCATAATCTACAAAACTACTCTCTTAATACAATACCTAATGGGCCATCAAAGACCAGGACCCAAAATCAAACAAATAGAAATGGTTAAATCCATACACACAACGTCGTGATGCTCCACACTGTCGGATACAGTATACTCAATACATCTAAACATCACAAGGGTGGAGCTCACAGCAGTCTGCGCCGATCCGATTTTCATTCGGATCCATGTATGTTCTAGGAAAAACACAGTCTTCCAGAGGTGCTCGAAGTAATGCGAACTGTCTACGTTTCGTAACAGGAATTATCCCCCTATTCGCTTACTGTACCATCAACGACTACAATTTTGTCATAGCTGCATTCGGGTTCAGAGGCAATCAACAAACTAACTTTTATTTGTCGTCTTGTCATTGTTACGTTTGAAGTTCCCGCAATCTCGAACTCCTGAGAGAAATATCGCAAGTTTTTGACATTAATTTCAAAAAAATCAATGTGGCTAAAAACTTAGGTGACACACAGAAAAACTACGTCGCACAGTTAAGCTGCAGTGTAAGTCCGTATGATCAAACTGTGCTCAGCATCACAAATAAAGGTGTATCAACAAAGGGAATAATTATTTACCACAAGTTCATATAATATAGTATCTTTTTCTTGAAATGCTTCTAAATAATGAAAGTGGAAAGTCAAGTAGTATTTCAGATTTTCGCGATTTTCTGATAAACAATATATCATATAGGACTGGAAATTTGTCAGCTTACTGAACTCACCTTCAGCAATTTTTCGAGTGAAAAATTTTATTTTTGAAAAATTTTTAAAAATGCTTTATGTAAACGATTTTGATGACAGTGCTGATTTGTGTCACTTTTATATTTGGAAGCGTTTCATAAAAAACGACTATGCATTTACTACTCCTAATAAATACTCGATAAACCTGTGAATAGTCGAAACGCCCACAATCATTCTTCAGCCTTTACGTTTACTTTTCAGTTTATGTAGAAAAAACACGTTTAGTAACTTTTCAAGCCACGGGAAGTGAATTGATTGCTTTGCGTGCCCAACAGAAACCAATGTCGTTCCTTCACATATTACCTTGTCGTTCCTGTTTGTTTACTGAACGTAAAAATCGTTTTTGACTGTCATCTACCTAATCGAACTTTATTTTTTCAATCGGAAAGATGTCACGTTTAGTGGAAGAGAATGAACGTGACAGATTATTGATCAACAATTTGGACAATATTTCTACGATAAACGGCATTAGAAATGGCTTCAGTCACAAAGTCCAAAAATTAAAAATCGCTCTATTGTGGTCATCTTACGACCGATCCGATTCCGTATTCAAAGGGAATGACCCAGCCCCGACTGGTATTTTAGAATGCAATCCTGATCCGGAAAAGTACGAATTTCACCTCGAAAGTATCGACAAACATACGGCAATTTCGACCATTCAAAATTTCATCGAAGCAAAGAAGT
This sequence comes from Romanomermis culicivorax, assembly GCA_963922205.1. NCBI lineage: Eukaryota > Metazoa > Nematoda > Enoplea > Mermithida > Mermithidae > Romanomermis > Romanomermis culicivorax. The sequence goes on along the minus strand of CAWUHX010000106.1, from coordinate 933,409 downwards.
TAGTTAGCAGTGAACTATATATTAAACCAAAAGCATATGGCCTTGGAAGAAAAATTTCGGGGATAAAAACCATGCACGCACATAAGGGTTGCCATAATATAAGAAAATTTTTTTTTGATCCTACAACAAAGTGCACTGTATCAACGACGTAGTTACTCTGAAAGGAGCAAAGAAAGGAAAGGGCCCCATGCACACCTACAAAATATCGAAATTTTTGACCTAAAGTTCTTGAGGCTCCAGTTTGTGGTATCTTTGCATATTTTACATGTTTCTCCGTTGATTATAAGGCCCGGGTCTATATACTTATTTGCTCTCTTCTGGATCCTAAATTTTTGGTACATCGTTTTTGCGGTAGATTCAAAAAATAATTTTCCTTACATTTTGGCCGAATATATGTGGTCAAAATAAATAGCTAAATACGAGAAGTCAGCCATTTCAAAATTTTGTTACTACTTGAAAGAACACATTATTGTCTCGAAAAAATTAGTACTTTGAATGTAATGCATAACATGTTTTTAAGATATATCGTGAAAAATATCAAGTTTTTTTCGATGCTCAATTTCCCTTAGTGTGCCGCAACTTTTCAAGGTGATATTGGAAAGAGATTTCATCTTGAAATATGTTGAGTACTATATTGTAGGGTGAAGTGACAATGGATGTTTTCAAGTGATAACGCATTTTTTCAAGTGGCCCTTCTCGTATCCTGTAGCAAATGTTGGTTCCATTATTCATCCGAAAAGCGTCTAAACTATAGGAGAAGCGTATTCTCTTGAGCATCCCATTTGATAACATTTAGGCCCTAATTACAGAAAGTGGGTTAAACGTGGGTAAGAGTAAGAGTAAAACGGCGGGTAAAGTCGTAGGTAAATAAAAGTCGAGTAAAATCTCGGGTTAAAGCCTAGTAAAGTTCGAGTAAAATCGTGGGTAAAATGACGGGTTAAAGGCAGGTAAAATCGTGAGTAATTTTTGTACCGTCGATTTTATCCAACTCGCGATTACTGAAAGTGGGTAAAGTAAAAGTCGGGTAAAAAGTTGGTGAAAAAGACGTGAAAATAACCTGCGGTGAATTTAGAGTGGCTGTTATCAGAAAGAATATCATTTGCTCTCTTCGCAATGCTCTCAGTAGTGATGCAATAAAATTGCTTTGAAACAATGATTTCCTATGAACCATTTATTTTGAAGTTGCAGATGCAGCAACAAACTAAGTTCAATTAGGCATACAATTTTATGGAGTGATCAACTTTTGAGCATGTTAATGGAGGAAAGTCTCTGTTGGTTGTGGCTGATGGACGAGAAAGTTGTTTTCATACAGTAATGAACATACTATTTATTCTGAACTGAACTTGCAGCGATTCGCTGCATCCTGCCATTTCAAAATAAATAGACTAAAAGAAGGTTTTCTAGAAAGTGAATTGGAAAAGGAAGAATGCCTCCAATCAGGGTGAGTTCCACGCAAAATTTTTGAACGTTTACATATTTCCAATCTTGTATGATGAGCGGTTATGAGCAAAAATACGACATAACACTTGCTCAACAAGGTATTATCCTTATCATATTATGTGCTTATTTCATAAGGTATAACTTCCAAGTAGAAAATCCAATGGAATTCACAAGCACCAATTCAAGTAATCAGTGTTTATTTCACAGCTGGCATACTTTTCGAGTCTGTTTCATGACTCACAGTGTTATCACACTCGAAAGGTAAAAAAAAGACACGTTTCCCAAAATTTATCCTTCATACGTAATACCTATTTTGCATGTATGCTAATGACCAAGGCCCGGTTTCATCAAAGAGACTTAAGCTCCATCCCAGCTACCAGCAGCTTATCCCTATATGTTGTTATACCTGCTGCTAAGATGCAGCATAAGTCATACACGAAACTTATTCATCGAGAAAGAAACTACATCTCAACGACAGTGTTATAACATACAGAGACATACATGCAGCAGTCAGCTGAAGTTAATTCTCTAACAAAGCGGCCAAGTGAATACTTCTTGAAGCATTTGAGAAATTCACTGAGTTATTGTAGCATTGAACAGTATCATATGTCAACAGCGAGTGAAGTTGGATTGACTTTCAAACTTTCGGTTCCCAGTTCCCTCTACGGTATTTGGTTTATCATAAAATTTCAAAAAAGAATAATACTCTCCATCATGCACATCGGCGTGGAAAGTTTAATGGTTCTAGACCTCATCCAGGTAATGTTCGATATTAATAAATAGATCCCACGGATATCTATCCAAAATCACGATATCTCGTCTTTGACGCTATTAGAAACAGTTAAAAATTGTTCGAGCCCTACATTTTCCTTTTACTGGATTGTGCTTGCTTCCCAGTTTCATGACTTTATGAAAAACGGACTAACAGAATTTCTTGCTTTCATCAGATATGATCTTTACATTAATTTATGTGATGGGGGTGAATATCACGATACGGCTGGCGTCGAAGTGGCCGAATTTTTTTGGCGTCAAAATTCCGTACCATTTGCTTCTCCGACGGTTCATTTCTACCTCTTTTCCAAATTTCAAATGAAATTCGTGGCCCAATCGTGCGGTATTACGACGCCGGTATATTTTTTCGTCTACAAGATGGAAGATTTCGCCAATTTGAAAAAGTCGATGTGCCAAAATTTGAAATTTCCTATGCTCGTCAAACACCATAACGGCGCCGGGAGTGAAGGGTTGTACAAAAATTGTTTGGTGAACTGTAGCAAAGACCTCGAGGACAGAATTACGGATACTGTAAAAAATTACGGTGGCGCTTTAGTAGAAGAATTTGTTAATGGTGAGTACTTTCGTATTTTTTGAAAACATAAAACGCAGAGAGGGTAAATTTGACGACTGGAATTTGCAACGAAAAAAGCTTATTCGATAGCCCATAATGATGTAAATTTTCAGTAATCTTCTTGCCTATAGATTTTATCCACATCAGAATTTGCACAAATGCAATCAAATCGTAAGTCTTTTTATACCCGATTTTAGCGAACAAAGAAGTTCATGAGCGGCCAACATGCATTTGATGGCTAGTGATGAATATTACAGTCAGTTGTTCAATTAAATGTTTGTAAATAAAAAAATGGCGAAAATTAGCACCGTCGTGGACATCGTTTACATAAAGCTTTTACCATAATCTTTTACTCGAAAAATTGCTGATATTTACTTGACTAAGCCCACGAATTTTCAATCCAGTGTGACGTATGGTTTGGCAGGAAATCGTAAAAATTAAAAATGATACATGCTTTCCGCCGTTTTCATACAATAATTCCTTCATGGAAAAACGTATACCACTAGTAATGCCTGAGGTATTAAATCCTAAATACTAGATTTGAGAGCTTACAACTCAAACGGCGCAGGATTAGCTTGACATCGTATGGCCATGGGCAGATTTTTTTAACGTTAACGAATACTGTCAAATGCAACTTTCTATGCATCTGTATTTATGATGATTCTCGAAAACAGATAAGCGCGAATTTTCTAAGCCTTAAATTTTAGTGTAAACAAGGTCTACGGGCAAAATTAGTACACTCATGCAAATATGAGCCAACGAAAGCACACTTTAATTTGCAAGTGAAATAACTTGAGAAGATAAACTTGGAGCGCTTATAAGAAAAATTATTCATTTAAGAGTGCTTAGATTAATTTATACATATTAGATTTTTATACATATCACCTCAAGATAGTTAGTTCAAAATAATTCACGCAATTAATCATTGTTTCTTATCAAAAGCATCTGAAACAAAATGTAAAAGTAATTAGGAAAGAAGAAACAACTAAAAAAAGTAAAATCATCCCTCCCATTCTTCTGACGTTTTTGAGCAAATAATTTTTCATATTATTTGCTCTTTAAGGCCGGGAATTTACTGTTCTCGTGCAAGAAAACCCGGAAAATTCTGATCAACCGATTGTCTACCATCCGTTCGAGTGCCTGCTACACAACACCGATTCTTTCAAAGATTTTGGACGAAAATTCATCGATTTTGAATCTCTAGAATGGAGAGTTGTCGACGAGGAACACTTAGCTATCAAATTACGAAACATGACCAAACGAATGTTTGTCGCGTGTGGAGCGAACACGTACGCCAGGTGAGAAAAAATGGGGGAAAAGATTTCACTGAATTAAAGCCCTGTCATACTTCGCCGCGCGGTGCCGGTTGTCCTATTCATACTAACAGGCGGCGCCGCTTTTTTACTTTTGGATTTTGCTCTTCTCAAAAAATGTGTATTGGTTCAGTTGAAACCTGATGGGGCGCCGCGCGGCGCCGCAAAAATTACAAAAACCTATTCATACTTCAAAGGCGGTACCGCGCGGCGCCGTCCGGCGCCGCGTTTTAGTATGAATAGAACAACCGGCGCCGCGCGGCGCCGCGCGGTGAAGTATGACAGGGCCTTTATGGTTCCGAAGCCAACAATATGCAAAGAAATTAATTACTGTATATAATTGAGAAACCCAAGTTTCTATCATTGAGAGCCCATTTTTGAACAATGTCTCAAGGCCCTGCTATACTTTGATGACCGGCGCCGGTTTCGAGCTGTTATACTTTGTCTTTTTGATGACGGTCGGCGCCTGTTGTCAATTTCGATTCAATCGAAATTTCTGAACTGGCGCTAGCCAGCGCATATGTTATAACATATGAATTTTGATTCAAAAAATGCATCTTGGTGTTTTATCATTTTGCCGTAGGTTTGCAGTACGTATCTCACTTACAGCATCGAATGAAGTATAGCTGCGAAAATTTGCAACCGGCGCCAGCCAGCACTGGCTAGCGAAGGGCCAGCATCAGTTTAAAAATATTTCATCCGGCGCCGACCAGCGAAGTATAGCAGGGCCTTAAGATGTTGGCTATGTTCTAGGACATCGATCAGAAATTGATCACGGTATTTTACTAACTACAATAAATTTTTCGTTATGCATCCTGTTGACGTCGGATTTACATTCATTCTTCCATGGCCCTGTATGTCGTTTGTATGTTGTGAGTTACCAACGAAAAGTCACAAGATTTCAGCAGGAAGTATCTTCCAACATGACGTCATTGAATGCAGATAACCGTTGACCGAAAACGGGATAGTTGAGAATAAAAACACTGACAATTTTTGCACATGGTAAACACAGACCAAAATGGCGCCTTTCATTTATAAAATTTTTGGGTTAAAATTTCATGGTGATTACTAAACTAACGTTTGTTAGTGTGAAAATCGATGAAATTGCTTGCTCCTCGCTTCTCTGAAAGGTATCAAGAACTATGTCAGTTTTCTGTTTAATATATATATATTTTCACTTTCATAATGATCTTCCTGCATACCTATGACGCTCATTTTCTGTTGTAAGCTTTGTTGAGTCTGAAAACAAAAGATTAAATTTTGTTTACCTTGTTGGAAGAGAGAAAAGATGTTTCCATGGCGCTTAGTTTAACTGAATCAACACTCACCGCTTCAGTGTGTTAGTCTTACTGTTATAATTTTTTGGGCCAGAAACTTTTCCTTTCAGATGTGACTACCGTATGGATAAGAAGACGGGTGAAATTTATTTCCTAGAAATCAATAGTTTACCGGGTATTTTTTACCCTAAATTAAATTATGGTTCGGCCGATTTTATCCTAGACCATGAAGGTAAATTCCAATTTTTCCTCGAAAATTTACTAAAATGTGCATGGAGAAATTTCCGCGACGAAAAACGCCGTTCTCCCATAGATCGCGTGACTACAGTAAACGGACCTATTTGCGGCTTTTTGACTAGCAAAAAAACTTTGCGCAAAAGTGAGCCTGTCCTCGATTTGACTTTATTGCCGAGTAGGTTGGTGAATAGGAATGAATTCGACCGTTTCCCCGACGAAGTTCGAAAATTTTTCGATCCTACTTCAGTTCCGATCACAAAAAATTTGCGTCTTTGGTTGTACAACGCCTGGCAAAATCGCCAGGAATTCGAAGTGACAGCCATAAAAAGGTCTTCGTCTCACGCCGAGGTAAATTGCATGTTGGATACCAATTTGAACCTAGTGGCTATTAGAGACATATCCGAAAATGAAATATTCGTCTTAGGAGAAAATTTTGCTTGAAATTAATTTTTAGAAACATGACGTGCAAAAAGGTGTAAATGTTCATTCTACTTCAAATGCCTCGACTTAACTAGCGTATGTGTCATCCGATTGGCCAACTCTTAGCTCGATTAAAAGCTCCGCCTAAAATGAAGTTAAACACTGGGTAAATTTCCCCCACTATCATAGTTCATTCGAGCTAGCTAACTTTTAGCTCGTTTTAATTTTCTATGTCGTCACGTTCTTTCTGTTGCAAAGCATCTTTTGGTTCTGTTAATAATATGTCGTCGTTGCATGGTACTCTTTTGAGCAACCATAGCTGCCATGCCTATCGTCATGGATCAGCTCATCGACGTCGTTCCAGGTGGATATCAGCTTCCAGTTCGTCTAAAGGGACAGATTCGGGAAGTTCTTCTGCAAATTCGTCTTCAGATAATTGACTCTGAGCATCTTTAATCGACAAGAACGTTTCTTCTCTGGTTCAGGGTTCCATTGAACCAATTATTGAAGGTTCCTCCTTAGAAGTTGTTCCTTCCCACAATTTACAACAAGGTTCCATCGAACCTATGGCAAATCCAGTACCACCTTTGCTGGTTCGAGATAATGGCTCAGTTCAGTTGGACTCTGCTTCTATGCATTCCGTTCTAAAAGAGCCTCTGCCTCATCCCAATAACCCTTTGGTTTTGGATGACAATTTAAGCCTGATGTCAGCCGGCTATTTGGTCGATGACAAATATTCTCAATCTGTTCCTTCATCTCCCAGCAAAGCGGCTATTCCGACTTTTTTGGATTCTTTGAAACTGGAATGTGAATGCTTGCTGCTTACAAGCGGGACCTAGGATGTGGTTTTATCAGAATTACGAGGTTATCCTATGTTATGTTTAGAATGTTACTCGAAAATGTTGGTTCCAGATTCCCCAGTGGCTTTAGCCCCAGTTATAGATGAGAACTTTAGATCTTTCTTAGGAAGAGACAAGAAATGGCTTATTAGAAAAGATGAACATTTTCGTTGTTAGTCTGTCCTCGAATGTGCCTACCCGTTGATGGGCGTAATTGATGAACAGGATCATGGATCATTTGATCCAGTTTTTGCTTCTAATGCTATTAAGGGCAGCCTTCATCACATCAGCTTCATTTTACAGGATATTCTTTATGACAATTGCTGCAAAATTCTATAAAATGTGAAAATAGTAAGCTATTTGTTTAAGGACATTGCGTCCATGCCTGTTTCATGGGAGGAACCCGTAGCCTGCTGTAGAGATGCAGACATGATATTATCGCCACCTCTAGTCTTTGGCAAGTCTTTGTGTGGCAGTTTCAAAGATCATGGTCAGAAAAATGGCCTGCATGATGCTCTCAGGAAATTGTCATCTTTTGCACCTGGACAATTGTCGGTTCGTGGGTTTGAAACCCCTTTGTCTGTTCATGGTGCATCGCATCAACAGTCCCAAAGTTTGCGTTTCTATTCCAGCACCAGAAAGTTTTGGGATCCTCCTATCCATTCTGGCGATTCTTTCTGGTACCGAGTGCAAGATTTTTGCATCTTGCTCATTCCCACTAATTGCTGGCCCCTTAGCTTTTTTCCTTACTAATTGGTCTAGATTGACCTCTGATAGATGGCCATTAAGCACAGTGTCAGGCCTACAGATCGAATGGGAAAGTATTCCACCTAAACAGAAAGTTAGGCCTTCACCGATCAATTTTCACCTCAAGATCAGTCTGTAGCATCTAAAGAGTTCCTTTCCCTTTTGTCTAAGGGTGCTATCGAACCCGTACCTTCTTTTATTGCCCCTTCTGATCTTTATGTACTTCGTTTAGTTTTCGTTCCCAGAAAGAATGGTGAAATGCGCCCAGTAATTAATTTGTGACCCCTCAATGCTTATGTAAAATATGAGCATCTTTATGCTAAAAGATTTATTGCATTTGAATGATTGTATGGTTGAAATTGACTTGAAGGATGCTTACTTTGCTGTCCCTATTCATATGAATGACCAAAAGTTTATCTGTTTTGAATGGGACAATCATTTGTATCAGTTTACATGCATGCCCTTTGGACTTTCTTCAGCTCCACATGTTTTTACGAAATTATTGAAGCCTGTAGTTTCTGCTTGTCGTCAACTTGGTATTCACATAATAATTTATTTGGACGATATGTTAATTTTAAATGCGTCCTATGAGAAGCTAAAACCTGATGCCCGTTTTGTGAGGTTTCTTTTGGCCCAGCTCGGCTTCATAGTTAACAATGAAAAATCGGAATTGGCGCCAAAGATGTCAATCACTTTTCTCGGTTTGATTATTTCTTCCAAAACTTCAACACTAAAAGTTCCGCATGATAAAGTTGATGACATTTTAAGGCTATGTATTTCTCATCTACAGAAGCATACTGTAAAACTGCATGTCGTAGCTTGTTTATTGGGAAAATTCGATTCAGTTAGTCACGCTTTGTTACGTGCTAATCTATTCTCCAGAGAATTGCAGGCTTGCTTGATTTCTGGTTTAAAACAACAAAATTATAATCACCACATTATTCTTTCATATGAAGCCAGAAAAGAACTTGAACTTTGGTCTAAACAGTTAAATTCCTAGAATGGTAGAAACATTTTTCCAGACCCTGTTTCTCAAACCATCTTTTCAGATGCTTCTGATGACGACTGGGGCGTTTTTTGAGATTCTCACAAAGCCGATGGTCTCTGGAAAAAAAATGAATTAAATTTGCATTTAAAGTATAAAGAACTTTTAGCAGCCTCTACAGCCTAAAAATTTTTGCTTTCAATCTTTCTCACACGTCAGTTTCTTTAATGCATGATAATTCTATAGCTATTGCCTACATTAACAAGCTAGGTGAAACCAAAATAGATTCCTTTGCCATTTGTCTGTTAAAATTTGGTCTTGGTGCCTCAATCGCCACCTGAACATTAAAGCAACGCATATTCCTGGAAAATTTAACATTGAAGCTGATTGATTATCCCGAAATTTAGCTGACAGCAGTGACTGGCATTTGGATGCAGCGCTTTTTGATTTTTTAAATAAAAAATGGGGTCCTTTTTCTATTGACCTTTTTGCTTCAAGGCATAATATCCATTTAGAACAATTTTTTATGGAAGCCAGACCCTGATGCTTTTGCTATTGATGGTTTTACTCTTTGCTGGCATGAATTTTTCGCTTTTGTTTTTCCTCCTTTTGCTTAAATTGGCAGGACTATTCAGAAATTTAGATTAGACTCTGCTACAGCTGTGCTAATTGTTCCAGTGAGGCCGACTCAACTGTGGTGGCCCCAACTGCTGACTCCTCCTGTGGATTTTCCTTTATTGCTTCCCCAAATGCCGGTTCTTCTATTGGACCCATCGGGGCTTCCTCATCCCCTCGTGCTAAACAAAATACTTCGCCTTTCGGCTTGGAAAATATCAGGAGTTACTGGCAGACCAGCGGCGTTTCAAAGGAGGCTGCCGACATCATGCTTCACTCATGGTCTAGCAGAACACAGAAACACTACAATTCAGCCATTAAAAAGTGGCATCGCTGGTGTTCTCAACGACAAATCGATCCCTTTCGACCTGCTGCATGCGAATTAGTTCACTATTTATTGCTTTTGCATAAAAGTAATCTAAAATACAGCACCATGGCTGCAGCTAAATCAGCTATTTTTACCTATTTAGGTGAAATTCGCTGCGACCTGACAAATATTCATTAACCACACGTTTCTTGAAAGGATTTTTTAACCTTAATCCACCTAAACCTAGATATGCCTCAACATGAGATATTGCTCTTGTTCTTCATTTTTTCAAAGATCTCTGGCCTAATGTAACTCCCATTTTCCCTCAAGACTTGAAGTTGCTTACTTTAAAATCTATCACGTTGTTGTCATTAAGCTCCCCAAAAAGGGCACCTGAAATTCAAAAGTTGGACATTCATTACATAAAATTTTTCGAGGACATTGTTCTTATTACTATTCCAGCAATTACTAAAACCAGACGTGGTGGTCCTCCTGTTTCTTTCAAAGTTTTCAAATTTTCGGAATCCCGTTTATGCCCCTGCATTTATTTTCAGCTCTATCTGGATGCAACCAAAGGAATCAGTGGCTCCGAAGGTCAATGTTTTCTATCCTTTTTGAACCTCAGAAGCCGGTTTCCACCGCGACAATATCCCGTTGGATTAAGACGGTTTTGTCCCTTTCGGGCATTGACACCACTTTTTAAACCACATTTGACACGCTCTGCTTCGGCTTCCAAAGCTTTTGTTTCAGGCTGCCCACTTGCTTTTATCCTGTCATGCCAACTGGAGTTCCCAGTCCTTAACTTCAAAGCGGTTTTATCAGAGGGATATAGACTTACCAAATTACACGAATTTCGTCTTTGATAATGCCCTAAGCTTTAAACACATATGCTAGTTAAGTCGAGGCATTTGAAGTAGAATATAAGATTTTGCAAGGCCTGAAAGGCCGAAGTGAAATCATTATTCTACTAAAATGCCGAGACTTAACTAGGTCCTCCCTTCCCATCCCTTCAAGGGTTTTTTCGTTTTTAACCATACATTTTTGTAGAACTCGGGGCAACAATAATCGTTTTCCAAAACAAGGACGTTTTTCTCCCCGTAGAGCCCGTTAATTACCTATTCGAAGACCCGAAAAATTTTTTATTTTGCCTTAACCGTCGACCTTTTTTTGTTGGACTTGATTAATGTGCTAATGTTTTTCTATTTGTGCTTATCGTGCACGTAATGTTTCGTCTTTTAAGACTCATGTGTTGCTTTATGTATATCGCTTTTCCGCCACCTGCCTAGTGGCGTTGACCTGTATTTTTCTTTTTATAGTAGTCTCTTTTTCGCAAAAAAAAGTCTCTACTTCTTTACTTCATTATGACTCCTTTTATTTGCAGCTCTCATGAACTATGATAATGGGGGAAATTTACCCAGTGTTTAACTTCATTTTAGGCGGAGCTTTTAATCGAGCCAAGAGTTGGCCAATCGGATGACACATACGCTAGTTAAGTCTCGACATTTTAGTAGAATAATGATTTCACTTCGGCCTTTCAGCCCTTGCAAAATCTTATATTTGTGCTCATGAACACCACTGTTTTTTATTGTACGTTTTTTGCCTCATCTTAGAGGTAATGGCTTCGAAACCCGATCTATTTTTTAGCTCGGTAGAACTTTTTTTAGGAATCCATCGTCTTCTTGTATACTGTAATGGAACACTTAAGTCACAGAATTTTTAGGGTTAACCTACGAATCGACATTGAGTTTATTTATGCGTTCATTTTCTTTATACAAATGTGGTTTGTTGAGTAAAAAATTTTTAAAAACACGTGCATTTGAAAGCCCGTACACGTCAAAAAATTTTGCGTTGGAAATGGAGTTTACGGTAGATATCCGAATTATCGTGCGGATCGGTGAAGCTCAATTAATTGATCAGTTCTTGAGATGTTTTGATTTCTTGCGCCTTACGTTTTTGAAATGATGAAATGAGTGAATATATTACAGACTACTCGACCTGAAGCAAACTTGGCACCTGTTCTGAAGGCATCTATGATGCGAGACGGTGACATCAGTGCTAAACGGTAAATTTTTCAAATCTCGAGGCTTCATCTGTTCATCATATATTCAATTTATTGACGATTCAATTTCAGATGAGCGAAAAGGTGATGCAAAATGCAAGTTTCAAATGAGAAAAACTGGGCATTGTGCAGCGTTGGTTTTTTTGTAAGTCAACTTGTAAAAACAGATCGACTTACGAGTACGACGCCGGTTTTTTATTTGCATATTGATTTTTTCCGTTGCCGAGGCTCATTTGAAAGAAAATGGATTTTCAAAGATGTGACCTGTCAAATTCTATTGTAAGGTTGAGCTAGTTTACAGTCTGAAAAATTGTATAGGACATTCCTGAAAGACTGATTTCTTCAGTATCGTACAGTGGTATGAACGTTCTATCCCACTTTGGCATCCGTCCCAACTTGGCGTCTGCCCTAACTTGTCGTCCAATGCTACATTAAAAACTAAAAATAGGAATCTCAACTTAGTGTCCATCTTAACTTGGCGCCCATTCCTAACTTTGCGTCCAATGCATTATAAAATCAAAGTCACGTTGATTCTTCCATTTTTTCATCTTTTTGATCTTCGAATTCACCCGTATTTGTTCCTTATTATACTTTTATTACGTTTTTTTATCTTCTGTTTTCTCTTGTGAGACTAATTTCATTTTTCTTATACAAATAGAAATGCAACGACATTTGACCTTGTAAGGACAACGTCAAGTTTGCTCCTACAAAATCGGCCACATTTTAAAGAACAGCGCAATGTACAAACTTCATTTAAAAACTCAAATTCAAATGAAAATTTTTACGTGAATCCTGGTAGATGTTGAAAATGTTTTTAAAAGAAGATAACTTACTCAATTTTCGAAATTCTGGGAACGTACGAGTTTGCATGCAAACATGCAATGTTTCTTCGTGACTCTATGTGGTTTCTTCATTTTAAAACGATTTCTATATGTAGAAAAATACGAGTAAAATTTACGCGGATTGAATAACTCCTACAACTAGTGTATTACTCACAAATGCATACTTTTCAATGGTCAATAAAAAGTGAATTTGATCAAACAAATGACTCAATTTTGATCCAAATCATATGACGGACGCCAAATTATGATGGACGCCAAGTTAAGACAGACGCCAAGTTAGGATGGACGCCGAATTTTGACATAATCGGTATGAAAAGCAACACCGATCCTAAATGTACAGTAAAAAACACTCCTGGAATGATAATTAGTCTTTTTGCTATCAAGAAACAAAAAAATTTTCATCCTACCCTCTGTCGTAAATGACTCCTGACAGAATTTATATGCTGTGCATGTATGGACGAGGCGGCTGGTGTCTTCAAGCGAAAGATAAAGCAAAGCAAAACATTAAAAAATTTCAAAAAAAAGATTTTATTAAATTACAATATCTCAGATGATTTTCTGGGAAACACCGACGATTTTCGGCAGTTCTAGCCCTGTCTCAGGCGACTTTTCGAGATGTTTTTTGCATATAATTATTTTGCATTTGTTTCACACAGTGTATAATTTGATCAATTTCGCAGAAGTAATTCGTGGGGCTGGTTTCATCAAAGATATTTAAGCTCCAGCTGAGCTGCAGCTCAAGCTGTAGCGTAACTCCGTATGTTATAACATTGGCGTTAAGCTGCAACTCATCTGGAGCTTAAGTCTTTTTGATGAAACCGGCCTCTGACGTAGAAAATATGTGGCTTCTTGGTATGCTTTCAGCAGTAGAAAAATTACGAACCCGTCGTTACATGTATTCGATAGAAATTCTGCCGTGGATCAGCCACGATACGGAGTTAGGATGGAAATTTTTTGTTTCTTGATAACAAAACGATGGGTCTTCTAGCATCCAAGAATCTTATTCGTACATCTATATTAGTAAAATATGTGAAAGCATTCGCATGGTCAGCAATTTTTAAAGTTTTAATGTTACTCCTTTGCTGTCAAGTATGCTTTGTTTTGAATAATCGTCATCAGTGTCATTTTTATGGCATCTTCCGTTTGTTCTCATTTTCCTTCATCATCTTTCATATCAATGCTGGGTGGTCCAATCTGCTGGGGATCAGCAAGAATCTGCTGAGACTCAATCAAAGTCTGTTTGGGGTCCAAACCTCCCTATGCGCATGTGTGCTTGTGCCAAAATTCATTTTGACTAGAATTGCAATGTTATGCATAATGAGGTAATGTGCTTTGAAGCACAATAGCTCAATAGACGGTGCTCTTATTGCCTATTTTTGGCTCGTTGAAAATCATATGGTTGCTCTTCAAAAAAATCGAACCAAGTATTATACAAATTTATAGAACTGTGCATGAAAATGTAACATCAACTATATTTTTGCAGTTTTATGCAAATTTTCGCAACTTTACATGCCCAATAACATCGTGAAAAGTAATTTTTATATAAAATAACCGTTATCGTGGTAATCGGCGTCAAAAGCTGAACAACATATATAAAATTCAGAGCAACTTTTTCAAGTTACTGCCCTTGATAATGGTGTTGTTGTGATTCTTAAGTTCTATTCAAAAGTGAAAAATCATAGGATTTTTGCCGGCGACTCCATGGAATGAATTGGCAATTTGCAGAAAGCCCGATTCAGAAGTGAAAAAATCCTAGGACTTTTGTCGCCGACAATCGGCGATTGCACTTCTGAATTGGGCTTTACGACACTGACTCATAGAAGCATTTCGAGAAATACAGACTACAACCACAATATTTTTCTCAACAAAAACAAACTCCCGTAATAAATTTTCTGTGTACTAGATGCAAACAGCATAACGAAGCGCAATGGAAAGAAGTATCGTTTGAGTGGCGCACATGGCAGGAAAAGTTTGGGAGCGAACATGATCCTATAAAAACATAGAAAACACCACGTCAAACTTTTCAACTATTGGTCGAAAATGGAACCTTCATGGATATCTTCATATATCATTGTTTTAGTCGCGTGCACCCAAATTTTCATACTGATCATGCACGCGACAACCGGCTCCTATGAAATCCGGGTAAAAGACAATCAAAAATCTACAATAATCCACATCTACAGTAATCTATCTCATCTTTTCGGATTGACGTTTGTAACTTGATTATTATTATTCTCGCCACTGCAACTGCCATATCCCGGATCGCTTTGACTAGAATAACTATTGGGTCGCTGGTTATTTTCGTCCAACGAACAACAAGGGGGCATCATTGTTGCGACGTTTTTTGAACAGTAGCAGTTCGAACGACAAGGCTTCAAATCATGACCGTTGTTCAAGCAACTGTAATCGTCTAGTTTTTGTGTTTCGCAGCGGTCATCACAATTTTTCGTCCTGATTGCCACGAAATTATCGTAAGAGTCGTTCGATTGAACTATATCGTTTTTGGCAAGAGGCGTTAGTAAATTATTCTTCTGTGATTGACAATATCGATGATCGTCTGACGTGTATTTTGTATTTTTCATTTTGGTACTATAGAAACAAGCCTTGCGAATCGATTTTAAGAATTCTTGCTTCATTTCCAAATTTCTGCAAAGAAAAGCACAGTAATAATACTCAACGTTTTTCGGCGGACAATTATAGTATGAAATTTTTATTTCTATGGTACAATGCTCCAGTATGGGGATTTCCATACTAAAAAATCATTAAGTGTAGATCCTATGACCATTGGAAAATTCTTTGTTTTCTCTATCTTTGGTTTTGAACTTTCATTTTTCGCCAAGAAGTCAACGTGAGCCTTCATCTTTTTTATCATGTTAATTGTGCAGTAAGGACTACAACTTGAGCAAAAAACACGTAAGAATTATGTAGGGTTTCGTGTCGAAGTTTAGTTGAAAGATGGACTGTAGAACAAATCTCATATAAAAATGGATTCGATGGAACTTCTGACAGCAACTCCAGGTTCAATAGATGCATCTTTTCGTACAAGGCAGGTATTCAGAAAATCTCTGAATAAAATCAGAAAAGGTAATGACCGAAATTTTCTCTATGAATAACTATAGTGAAATCTATCCTTCTTCATTCGATTTTTTTCCAAAATCTTACTATTTATCCATAGTTTTCGTCTCTTCGATAAATTGTCAAATTTTAATGTGTCATTCAGCATTTTGAAGAAGGGATAAGGATTTTCACTATCTTATGCTTTAGAGAATTTACGTTTTGATTGCATCTACAGTATAGCAATTACTTATTCGAAAAGTGGTAAATTTTTTCCGATCGATTTTCAAAGTCGATATGTATTAAAACCCAAATGTATCTTTCGTCACTGGATCCAATATCGCTGCCGTTCACTTCCAATTGACTGACGGGTATAAAACGGTAATTCTGTAGTTTTTCGTTACCACTCTGCGAGACAACAAAGAAGAAAAAATTACTTTCTGCATCGACATTTCGACGAAATTTTTTATTTTACTTTAACCTTTCGTTTTTCGTTTTGTTGTTGCAAAAGTAGAACGCCGGACTTGAAAACGAATAAGAGACAATCTTGGGCGGAAAACGACCGTTTCTTGCTGTTTTCATCAAAAGGATTGAGCCACTCGATCTCGCCAAACATTAATAAATCGCAAATTTCCAAATTTGCATACTGAATATAAGTTAGTTAATAAGGGTCATTTCTATTACCTTAAGGGCTGAAAATTCCGGGAAATCGAGGTTATTAGACGTTCACTAAACTCAATAGCGATTCGGATTGGAAAGGCCTTCAAGATTGAGTTCAGTAAAGGAAAATGATGTAAAAAGCTTGAAATGAATCGCTGTCAAGTCTGAACCAACTCAAGGTAACACTGTCAGCGTGGGGTTGGGTGTTTTGACCTGACATTGAAGGTGTTTGACATCAACTGCAGAAACTGCTGACCACATGTAGAATTGAGTTTTTCAGACGATCAGAATTTTTTGAGCCTAAAATGAAGTAAATGGAAAGCAATCAATAGGTCGCATTAATAACTATAATCAGTTTTTATACAATGCTTGTAAATCGGAAAACGAGAAAAATTAGTACTGTCGTCGAACATTTACGCAAAGTTTTTGCGATAGATTTCTTCTCGGAAAAGATTAATTAGGTATGCTCACAAATTTTCACTCCTATATAACATATGGTTCAGTAGAAATCGTAAAAATATAAAGTAGTACTTGCTTTCTAATATTATTATTTACAAGTATTTCAAGAAAAACACACTAGACATAATTTACTATGTTTTATTTCTATTTTTGACTAAATTATTTAAAGTTTGGTAAAAATTTGATTACTCCGGTTTTTCTTGCCGACACAAGATTGCAAGAAGTATCAGAATCATTTTTATAAATCTCAACGAAAATACCTCCTTCAATAGCGCTTGCATAAAAGTAGAATAAAAGTTTTTTAGAATATCTAGAGATAAATTTTGGTTTTTGAAACAAATTCAGTTCGAATGAAAACAATTTCGTCAACATATAAAAATTTTCAAGATCGTGGAATCAAAAAAACGAAAACATAAAATGGATTAAGAGGCGTTACAAATGCTTCAATTCAAATATTTCAGATTTTTCATCCTTTCAACAATAAAAACAACATCCAGAAAATACACATAAACTGTACAGCTTGTGAGGATGGGTATTTCCAAATTCCATTGACATCTGCACATCTGAAAGTATTTCATCAAAATCTGACACATAACAACAGACTCGCCGATACTTTCTGCAGATTTCGATTCCAATTCTGAGTTGCTAGAGAAGCTGTTTGAACAGTGTATTTTCTAGAACACTTCCAGAATCATGTAATTATTTAAAAACTATTGCAGACTTTCAAGTCAAAGATATTCGTATGATAACCTGTATTTTAGAGAATAAATCTCCATATTCTTCGTAAACGCGTTGCATTTCGTTGATATATTCGGCAACTTTTTCCATTTTGTCCAAAGCGTCGCTAATTTGTACATTCTCCGGTCGACCTTGTTCGGTCAAAGCTTTAATTTGACTGAGGAAAAGCGGGTACCTCAATACCCGCTGCACCGGTTTTATAAGGTAAGATTCCAAGGTGAAACTGTGCTGACGTTTGAAATTTCTACTCGTCAAAAAAGCGCGCAAGGTTTCATTGTTTTCTAGCACAAAAAAAATGAGTTTTTAGTCATATATTACTGTGAATTTTGAGTTTACCTTCCCTGAGGAGCTTCTGTATACGAAAATAGTTCGTACAAAATGTGCTATAGACTTTGAAATCGATAGCCGCCGTTAAGAATAGTCCACCCAAATGGAGTAGTGAATTCTGGAAAAAGTGAACAGGGTTTCTTTATAGTCAAGTTTTTCGAAATATGATAGTTATAGCAAAGCAAGAGAGAAAGAAACTTCGACGTCATCAGGACACAACCTTTGACAGCATCAAGAAAATCTTTTAAAATTTGAAAAAAATGTATCTTGCTTACTGTAATGAAAGGGATTCACTATACAAATTATGTGAATTGTAGTGTTCACTCTACGCAGTTGCCTTTTTTCACTTAGCGATGTTGGCTTTTGAGTCGTGGTAATACAGATAACTTGTAAGTAACGCCAGAAAGATTCAAATTAGTAAGAAATAAACCTGGCTGCCGTCAGAAAAAAATTCAAAACTATAAAACAGAGCCAAACGCATCAATTTAGTAAAAAATCTGGGTACTTATGGACCTCATAGACAAATTTATTGCACTTGTACTAACTTTCAATTGACTAGCTTTGCGAATTTCGTTTTGTCGAGCGAGGTTATTAGCCCAAAAAATCGTATCGCAAATTTCTTCCAAAAAACCGCGGTGAAATTTTAAAATCGTGATACAAGAATCGATCAATTTTTCTAAATCGCCGCTGCCAATCAACGATTCGTTAGACAAAGGGTAAAGATAAAAGTTGAGCAAATCGTCGAGATCCTGCGAAAATAAATCCACAGTGCTGAAGAATGTTCCAAAAGTAGAAGCATCCACTGTTTTTTTTTTTGTACGAGACAAACATTTTTGGCTCCGTACAAAGATTTTTGTGGAATCTTTGTACAAAGTACAAAGAAATTTTATGGGCATTATCCGGTCAGAAAATGCGCTTTCGGCTCTTAGTAGCAGAAAAAACCAAAAAATTTTTCGGCGCTTCGCGCCGGATTTCATAATTTTTTGCTATAGTCTATCCACTATTTTTCTACAAATCGTGCTTTCTGGAGAAAAAATTTCCGGAAAAGGGACAAAATGTCGAAAAGATGAATTTGGTCCGTTTCAGATGATCAGAATCCATTTTTTCAACTCTTTTGCAACTGTAATTTTAAATATGAAGCCGAGTTTGGATTGAGAAGCACATCATGGAAGTTATTATCAGAAATTTCAGGTTTAACTTGAAGTTTTTCAGATTTATGAAAATATGAGTATATTTTCTTAATTTGTAAATTGATTATGAAGGACATGAACTCGTGTGCTATTTCGAAGAAGGTTTGTGCGGAAATACATGAAAAATCGTGGTTTTTTCAGTACAAAAAATTTTCTTCGTACAAAGAGTTTTTGGCCGATCTTTGTACGGGTACAAAAAGGCTTGTACAAAAAAAACACTGGAAGCATCAGTAAGTAAAATCGAAAATTTTTAATGCATTTTTTACCATGAATGAAAATAATTGCAGAACGTTGCATGACAAGTTGACTAAGCATAAGGGACGAAGCGTTAGTCCGCTTTTGATTGGCCGAAATTACCGCCCCCTTGTTGATTGGTCAAAATTTTTGAGATCTCGAAAATGAATTATATGCGTTTTAAAAGGGAAATATACTGAAAATTTTCCAGTTTAAAATTTTCCTTAGGCTTAGACCTAGGGTACAGCAGGGTACAGTGCTGTTGAGGCTCTTCCAAATGAAGTTGTTAGTTAAAACCAATAATACGCACATACTGTAGAGTAAATAACGTGTTTGCGTGAGGGGGTGGGACTTGATTTGCAACCAATCAGAAGAGGGCTAACGCTTCGTCTCTAATGCTTAGTGACAAGTTGCTTCATGTTACAGTAGAGCTGGGTTGAAGAATAGTAAACAAATTTCCGCGAGGCACTTGCTGACTACCCTGGTGAACCGAAAAATTTGTCTATCGCTTACTTTGACGTATGCTTTTTCAGTATCGACAAGTTCGAGGACAACCTTCTCGATCTTTTCGATTGGACTCAATTTGATATTCGACGTAGAACGAATCATCTGATCATCCGCAGGTTCCATTTCATCATTCCAGGACACTTTCTTTTCATCTAAAGTACAGAATGCTCATAAATGTCGAAGAGTCACTACATGAAGTCCGATGTATAATTCGAAAAATTTGATAAAAAAGAGGGTGAAAGAAAAATAGAAACTCGAGAGATAAATGAAGAAAGAAAAGGAAGTAAAAAGAAGGAGGAACATTTTCAAAAAAGGAAAGAAACAAAATAGTTAAAAAATGAATGTAGGCGAGGAAAAAAGGAAACAACAGGAACCGAAGGTGGAAAATGTGGCAGAAAACTCACAATAAATGAAAACTGGCAGTGTTCTGAGAATTTTCAGACATCTCTACGACCATCTTACTGCAGCTACACCCATACTTTCCATATGTAAAAACAGTTAAATACGTCGTAGTAACGTACGGACTTAGAATTTATGCCAAGGTGTACATCATTACTTCAAGAGAGCGGTCCCGGATATTGCCCGTAATCACACTAACCATTCGACTTCATTTGAAATTCCTGCCAGGATGTAATTTGCCGATTTACCTGTTGAGGAACGCCCCAACGGCATCAAGACTCCTACTCAATGCAGCCGCACATATTTCGTGGGAAGGAAAAGTATTAAAAACGACATGAAATTCATTCCGCGATACAATGTCTCGCTTTTCAAAACAGATGAAGATCAAAAACAGAGCTGTGGAAAGCTTACTGGCTCTGCATCCCCAATAATGTGATCCTTCTAAAATTCCCAATACCCCAATAAAAATATTCTTCGATGCACTCCGCTACTGCAAATGGAAAACTAATGGAGCCTTATGGAACGCTCAAAAATGGTTTGACAACTCGAAGTTACTGCACCAGCGCGGACATTGGCCGCATGTGAAATATATAAAAGTATTGGATTTATTTGGAAATTCACGCCGAGATGTTGTTGAAAAACTAAATCATAAAGCGAAACTATGGGAAGTCCTCTGAAATTCTTACGAGGGACCGTTTCACAGTTTAAATTCTGAAATTGCACACGATTGACCACAACAAACGCCACATTAACGGGTTTTCCCCTTGGGCGTTTTTTCAGGAAAGTGGTAAATAGTGGAAATTTTGCCCATGTCCGATCTCAGCATCCATAGAAGCACATTTAATGGCACAGCAGCGTTCGATAGATCATCTTGAAAAC
This sequence comes from Romanomermis culicivorax, assembly GCA_963922205.1. Classification (NCBI taxonomy): domain Eukaryota; kingdom Metazoa; phylum Nematoda; class Enoplea; order Mermithida; family Mermithidae; genus Romanomermis; species Romanomermis culicivorax. Next base: position 912,536 of record CAWUHX010000106.1, on the reverse strand, counting down.
TGCAATAATGAACAAGTAATTAATTATCGACCTCTGATGGTTTCTGATATACGCAGCTCTGGATTTCGTTGAAGTTTGAAGGATTACTTTGTAACAATGCACAGTCAGTCCTTCGTCACATGACATATTTTTCGATACCATCAAATGCGAAAATACTCCATTCATTGTGAAAGGATCGATGCAACGACCCCATAAAAGTAAGTTCAATACGGAAAAATCTAGCAAACTTATTACTGTAATCAATAAAATGATTTTTTTGGCAGTGAGCGGCAAACAGAACATCTGAAAATTTCCTCCAAAAGCTGGTTAATTAATTAAAATTTATCGAGTCGCACTCGCGTGTTCAAAACTTCAGTGGATAAGCATGTTTTTCAAAATGATTTTTGCCTTTCTCATACACACGGAGAAATTTAACGATATTCTACGGTATAAAGCTTTAAATCTGGTGAAAATTGTTCATCAGATTGAAGTTATTTTTGTGGTTTTCGTTTTTAAATTTATTGGGCCATAGTTACATGTTTAAATCTTTTGTGCTTAGTATAGGCCAGTTTTCTATTCTGCATACTTATCTGTGTACACAAGACACACGGAAAACAACGGTTATTATAGCATTGAATCATTTGCTATCGAATGCACTACATATAGCATCTGCAATTTCAAGATTACTTCACAGCCCTAAGTTACTGCAGCTACACTACGAATGGCTATGAAAAGCGCTATGTGCCTTGAGGATTAAAACTATAAAGTCCAGGGGCCGGTTTCATCAAAGAGACTTAAGCTCCAGCTGAGCTGCAGCTTAAGCTGTAGCTTTACTCATACATACAAAACATATCGGGAGTGTTAAGCTGCAGCTGAGCTGCACCTTAATGACAATGTTATAACATACAGAGTTAAGCTACAGCTCAGCTGCAGCTTAACTTTATCGATATGTTTTGTGTGCATGAGTTAAGCTGCAGCTGAGCTACAGCTTAACGGCAATGTTATAATATATAGAGTTAAGCTACAGCAAGCTGGAGCTTACGTGTCTTTGATGAAACCGACTCCAGGTGACTTCACAGCCCCAAGTCACAACAGCTATATCCAAGCTGGCTAAATGCGGATTCCTAAAACCCGAAGAACCGCTTTAATGCATATTTGAGCATGTAATTGGCTACTGTAAGTCGCTCGACATGTAGTGAAAGCTATGTGCAGTCTTGAGAGGGCATAACGCCCGTTAAAAAAAACTAATAACCAGAGGCACCAAATGCCTTTTGAAATTAACTTAGTCTAAAGTTGAAGTCTGCCGTATTTAAGGTCTGCCTTTATAAAACGCTTCCAAGTCGAAAATGACAAAACTTAATACTGTCATCAAAATCTGAAATACAAAGCTTTTACTATAGAACTTTTTATTCAAAAAGTGGCTAAAGATAAGTTAAGTATACTTACAAATTTCCATTCTTATGCGACATATGGTTTATCAGAAAATAAGAAGGCACAACATTAGAAAATACAAAACCAAGGAGATGAAATGGGAAAAAGAACGTAAAAGTCGTCTTTTAAGCAGGAGGGTAACAAAAAAGTAACTGAAACATACAAATGAAAGCATGGAAAAAGGAGCTCAAGAGGACTGTGGAAAACAAAATAGGAAGTAATGATAATCAAAATATGAGAGAACATTAAAAAATAGTCAAGAGAAAATCAAGCATTATGTCTGACAGGAATTAGACGAAATTAGACTCAAACTGCATATAAAACTAGGAGATCACTTACCAGGTGAACTCAGTTTCTGATACGATTCATGTCTTGAATTCATTTTACAGTCGTGGTCCAGCTGAAATTACTTGAATCGATAATTCTCGTTTCAAAATTTTTAAGAATTCGGCTCACTTGCGTTTCTGTGTATTTCCGAATGCCACGTTCCATATTCGGTAAACTTAGCCTTTTTTGCCTCATGAGATCTCGTTTTATAATATCAGTAGAAAGTTCTAAATTAACTTAGTACAGTAAGACAAGGAATCACTGCAGAGAGGAGTAAACCTCACTTTTCGAATTGGTTCTAAAGATGGCCGCTGGACGTCTAGCTTCATTGAACCAAAGGTCTGTATCGATAGATTTGGAATTTTCAAATTTTTTACGAGTGAAACAAGACCATCCCGGTCTGAAAAATTGAATGAAGATTTCTTTGGTGCATGTCTGGCAAAATTTTACTATAATCTATCTATAAGAAATATGAGTAATACCTTCGAACTTCAAAAATTTTGTGACAAAATCTCATGCAAAGTTGATCTTTCATAAATTTAACAATTCTACTGTAGAATTTTGACTGAATTTCGAGAATTGTACGACAAATCTTATAATGGTTTGATATCACCTAACCTCAGTAATTATATTGAAAGATTGAAAACAGCCTGCTCGATTATGACGGATTTCAGGAATTCTATGGCAGAATGTCTCTGAAATTTGCCACTTATAAAGTTCACGAATACTATTGTGTAAAATCACACTGAAATTCTAAGATTCTCAATTTCAAAAATCTATGGTAAAATCTCAATGTAACGTTCTACAAATATCAGAAGTTTTATTCAGGCCACATCACAATTTACAGAATTTCAAGAAGAAAATCAAGTAATAGCTTGAGACCTCGAAATTCAATAGTTCTGTAGAAAGACGTTTATTTAAGTACTATACTTCTCAAGATATTCAGGTTTCATAAATTCAATCAAAAAATCTTGCTGTAATTTGATGTAGTGGAATTTGTAATATACGGTCACAAAGCTTACTGAAACAGTTTTTCAGAAATTCCACTATTAACTCTTACCTTAACTTGACGTCTTCGAATTTCACGAATTCTATGGCCGTCGGCGGAGCATTCAGTTGTTTCGTCCTGACGATCAAACACAAATCAAAGCTGTTCTGCAAGGTTTGTTCGACGTCGGACGATGTCATTGTGGTAGTGCTTCGACCGTTAATGAACAAGAACTCGTCCCCTTTCACTAAACCTTGAGAGGAAAAGAAATTATATTCTGATTTAAAAACGGATCACAGTAAAAATTTACCGGCTCGAGAAGCGGGGCAAGATTCGTTCAAACGTGTTACAGTAACCTTGACGCCTGAAGAATTCGATTCTATGGTAGTTTTGTCAGTTTTGACCGTAAAACCGAAAACTGGCAAAGCTTCACCGCAATCTTTGCTAATATGCAAATGATAGTTCAATTTTTCGCATATTTCAATATTGTACTCTTGAATCTGAATATGAATACGATTTTAGTTCAAGTTTATCGTAAACACTTACTGTAAAAGTATACGATGGTCGTTAAATATTCTGAAGTAACGGGCACCGAAAATCCGATTTCAGTTTCGCATTGATCTGTATTTTTGTGCCGAAATACTACAAAATGATCACTGGGCTCAAGATGGCATAATGTACAAATTCGGACGTGAAGGTCCGGTGCTGATTTGAGGTCTTCAAGTCTGACAAACGAAACCTAGTAAGCAAGATTAAAAGTCGAGAAAAATAGATTTTCATAAGATTTATCAACAGGATAAAAGTTTACTGCAGAATTTAAACATGATGATCGTCACATAATTTACCTGCTTACGTGGCAGTCGCACGGGAACAAAATTCAAAGGAGACCCTGTCTGTTGGGCGTCTAAATCGTTGACGTTTTTAAGGCATATCGATTTCTTTAAATTAATCAAAGCAAACATCGATGACGGGTTGAAAACGCCTTGATTAGCCAAAGCTAATCTTGTATCTTTCGTTGCAGAATTTAGCATGGACTAGATATTATTCCGTAGAAAAAAAGAACTACAGTAATCCAGATTATTCTTACATTAGGATCAATTTCGATCGATTTATTTTTAATCGACGCCAAATAGGTCCTACACTTGAAAAGATCAACGTTGTATATTTCTAAATCGTCTTGCTTCGATTCTACCTTCAACTAGAAATTTTTTTGCAGAAAAAATTTCTGAACTTGACTTATTAATTTTTTACTATCCTGTCGATTAGCACAGCAATTTCTTTCTCTAAAGCGTAGATTGTATTGTGGCGACTTTGGGATTGCGAGAAAATCGCGGCGCTGGTCGAATTCAACGTTTGAACCCAACTGCGGACTTCAATTTCCGACGAAACCTGAACGAAAAAGTAATCATAGCAAAAAAGGAAAGAAATAAAGCGATATTCAGTAATGAATTAGAGGTGTCAGCATCAGCAAGCGCATTTCTAAAAATTGAATACGAATGTAGAAGGCGCGCCATAGTTTTTCTGGATGAAAAAGAAGTGCAGAAGCATGATATGAAGTGAAATCAGTTTTTGAATCACTGTCAAAGTAAGGAATTGAAATTTTTGGAAATTATAAAATTTTTTGAGTAGGTGCAGTTTTTAGCTATGTCAATTGATTCCGGAAATATGCAAAAGCACGTAGCTGAGGTTGTAACCATTTTCTAATTTCGATGAATAGCATTTTAGTATTTTTTTGAACTGTTTTTTTTTACTTTTTACTTTTTAGTCTTTTGTTTTTTATTGAAATTTCCTATTTTCCCATCCATATTCATTTTTTTCCTCCTTTGATTTCGATTCCGTAACAAGTCCTATGACAGAAATGTGAATTATTTGGTGAGTTCGGGATCTTTCCCGCCTACACCAGGCAGAATCCTGAATGACTCATAGACTCCTAAAGCGGTTTGAAATGAGTTCAAAATATGATAATATTATACTAACTCCCTATCTAGTAGAATGAATAAGAAAATAGTGGAAAATTGTTAGACTTTTCTTATATGACCACGATGAATGTCGTTGAAATTTTCCACAAAAAGTGAAATTTTTAGTCGTCTTTAGACTATTGTACAGTACTGAGAATCATGATAATGAACATTTGTCATCCGTAATAACTTATGAGAACATGGAACAAGCTGATGTCGTAAATTGACGTTGTCATACGAAATGTTAATTTCGACTCCAAGTTCTTAAACTACTAAAACCAGAATCATAGATATTGTTGTAAACTATCTCGAGTTCTTCGGATTTTAGAAACTTGTTCCTGAATTTTTATTGATCATGAATTGAAATTCCGATTCCAATGTAATAACGTCAAATTCAAGCCAAATTCGGACCATTTTGAAAAAAGCAAAAGCATCGCTACAAACCTGAATTAAGAAACTTTGACCGCGATGGGTCGTAAAACAAAATACGTTTTCACGCCGCGGATAATCAGGCACCGGAAGGCACAAACAATTTCGCAATTCAACCAAGAACGTGGCTTCTGATCTGTAAGCAAAACATTATAAGACTTGCGAATAATTGCAATATCTGTTATCTGTTCCATGAAATTTTGGGCTGTGTAAGGGTTTATCGGATTTTCACTCACTTCAAACAATATTGGTCGATGCCAGTCTCCAAACTACTCATTTCCTGGTCGTTCGAATGGCCCGAAGCAGGTTTGATTACTTCGTAGAAGCTGGCGTGAATTCCTCGAACACAACACCAATAACGAGCCCATTTTTCATTGTTTCTAACTATTAACTTTCCCTTTTCGTTGTCTAACCAACTTTTCATGATAAGTGGACTGAAAAATTACTCAGAATTTGGATTTCAATGGTAAAACACGCCACGTAAATTTATATACCCAGTCTTTTTGATCCGATTCACAATAGGTGAAACATTGGAAGTTGATGGTACGTAATGTCGGCAGTTGAGAATCTCTTGATCGTTTTTGTGGCCATTCTTAGGTGGGACACTGGAGTAAAAAGAGCTTTTATTTAGAATACAGGGTTCAAGCAGACTGTCAACATCAGTTGCTCAGTGGTTCAGTGATTTGATTATGCTTTGACGGCCGCTGTCTCATTTCCCTTACTGTGTCATTTCAGTCAATCCGACCACAACTGCTCACATGAAGTACAGTAATCAACTTTGTAGTGATATTATTTTCATGATGCACCGAAAATCTAACCAACTGAAATGCTTGATTTGCGGTACAACGAGAACTTTTTTCGACTATTCTAAAAGACCAACGAACTACTGTTTTTATAATGACAGTCACGACGACAACCAAGCTCGATTTAAATCGAAATTTTCGCTCAGTGAGTTAAAAATTTTAATGTGTAAAAAACAGATAAATTTCTTTGCATCAACGCGGAATCTAAAATCATATAAATACATCATGCTTATCCACTCTCAATTTAGACAGGGCCCGTCCCAACACCGCCACCGTCCCAACACCGCCACCATCCCAACTCCGCCACCGTCCCAACTCCGCCACTATCGTGTCCCAACACCGCCACCGTCCCAACTCCGCCACCGTCCCAACTCCGCCACTGTCCCAACTCCGCCACTTTCTTGTCCTAACTTTCGCAATCTTTCAAAAAGTTTATTTTTTGTAACGCGTTAAACTTAACCAAATGTGCTTATCAGATCTATGAATGAACAATATTTTAAGATATAAGTGATAATTTTTCCGTGTCAATGTATCATATTTATTCATCAATTCCGAATGCAAATTTCAACATTAACCCAATAGATGCACTAAATGACGCAAATAATCTGTTATTCTGGCCATCAAATCGTTCCCGTTCTACTCTTTAATTCCTGATTCATAAAATTTTCAATAGGACTAAAGTCACCCATGATTTGATTACACAAATTCGAATCAATTGACAACAAGAAATGAAAACAGATCCGTATGTTTGTATTTTAATGTGCAAAGCACACAGTTATTTTGGTAATATGCTAATGAAGTAAATTCCGGTCTCACGCTCGTTGTTCTATTTTTGGTTATTTCGGTAAAATCGTTTGTATAGTTAAGTACGACTATACAAACGAAGATTATATAAATATACCATGTATTTATTGCTTTAATGATAATATCAGTTTTTGCCATCCTATGAATTAGCAATGTCATGTTGTTAAGTAAAAAAAAAACTTTGTTACAAAAAACAAACTTTTTGAAAGATTGCGAAAGTTAGGACAAGAAAGTGGCAGAGTTGGGACAGTGGCGGAGTTGGGACGGTGGCGGAGTTGGGACGGTGGCGGTGTTGGGACAGTGGCGGAGTTGGGACGGTGGCGGTGTTGGGACACGATAGTGGCGGAGTTGGGACGGTGGCGGAGATGGGAAGGTGGCGGTGTTGGGACGGTGGCGGAGTTGGGGCACGATCGAAGCACTGCGTAGACCAAAAAAATGCAAGAAAAATACAGTTCTCGCAGGATGTTGGTGCCTAATAGAATTTTTTCAGTTTGCATTATTAGTGTTGTTCTATAGTGCATCGCAACCAAAAATATTCTCGAACTGCGAAATCCCTGAAAGGAACTGACAATCTAGTGGATCTATGCAGCAATGTGTCACTCAGGTGCTATTCCACATTTGATCAAGCTGAAGCATTGGTATAGCTTCGAAGTCCCTCAACATTGATATGCAGGGGCACTCCATTTGTTCGATGTGATTAATACGCCTTGTTGGTTCAGAAAATATCAGACGTGAGTGTTAAACGATCTCATTTGAATAAATATGATCCAAGTCAGTAACGCTAACATTTTTTACTTAATCCAGAGGGCACAAAATATTTTTTCCACGGTTATTTGTTGCGCTAACTATCCAAAACCGATTTTTTGGATCAATGAATAACCGTTATTCATATTTTCAGCAAAATTTCGTACTATATTCATGCAAATGGCGAAATGTATATGAATCTTCAAAATCACGTGACGACATGGAAACCAAGAAATAATTAAATAAAAGAAAACGAGCTTGTCAGGTATACTATACTCCATTTTTTGAAGCGATCGATGCAGCAATCACGTGAAAATAAGTTCAACACAGAAAAAACTAGTGAGCATATTACCGTAATCAATGAAAGAATTTTTTCGTCAGTGAGCAGCGAATAGAACAGCTGATAATTTACTTCAATAAGATGTCCAAATGGTTAAAATTCTTTGGTTAGCACTCAGGCATCGACGCAGTTCTGTCCAAATTGACAGTTGATGAGCATAACGTTTTTCTAATAATTTTGTCCTTTCCTTTCTAATGAAAAAATGTGGCGTTTTCCAAAGGATGAAGTTCTCCGCCACGTGAAAATAACGAGTCAAACTGGACCTATTTTTTATTTTCGCTGCGTCAGTAGTTTCGAATAAGCTACAACACATTGCAATATTGTGTCAACCGAGAAATATTCATGAGGGTTTCAACTGGATCTGTTCGACTTAGTTCCAGAATGCCTAAAAATTTTATAGACAATATTCAACTAAACTCAACTACCTCACTGTAAATTAATTTGATAGAACCGGTCTGATTCAATATTACTCGACGGATTTAAACTGCAAAGTTTGGCATAAAGTCAAATGAGTTCCCTCACTAATTTAATAGTTTGTTGGCTTATGATGGAAAGCATTATTCTAGCATAAAAAGAATAAGTCAAATCAAGTAAAGAGTGACTTTGATTCAAATAACTTCTCTGACGATTACTAAAATATAGGTGCGAGAGTTCAAAAATATTTCAGAAAAATCAAAATCCGACTCGTGCAAATACTAAATCATTCCGCATATACGTCAAGTGTAAATAAATTATAATAGCCCGTGTTTCATGATGATAGAAGACTTAATTTGATACAAGCGATTTCAGTTGGACCATATGAAAATAATATGATCAGGTCGATTTCGTGGTATCCATCGTGGGCTATCTTGTTTGAGTCAGATCATATCCGGTGTTGAATTAAATGTCCAAACCAATAAATGTGGCACGGCGTATATGATACAATGGCAATTTATCCCAAATTCAATTCAGGTAAGAAACTTTTATACCGATCATTCAATGATTTTTCACAACACTGTCTATTCTTACTTATTTTTCGACGTCGTAAATTCGCAGTCGTGCTCTGAACCCGACGTCGACGACAAAGGTTCGATCATCTTTTTCAATAAATCACTATCCAAACTCATTTGCATAATTCCTTCGCTAATTAAGCGCGACATCTCTTGCTCAACTGCCGGCGCCGAAGACTTTTCGTCGAAATTGTTATTGTAATCGTTATTCCGCAAATTTGTCGTCTTCGTCGTTTGTTGTATATTGTTAGTATTCATTGTCGGAAAATTGCGTCGTACCCAAATTTCACCGTCGCTACAGTAACCGTTGTTGTTGATCGATTTGGAAGAAAAATTTGTATGCTCGTTTGATGATGAAGCTAGAGATTCTTGCTTAATATTTTGATTAGCGAATCGCGCTATAAATGAAAATTGTACCTTTACGGTAGAAGCTTTTTCTGGACACATTTCTAGAGGCTCGTTGACCGATGTCACAAATTTTCTTGGTACAAAATACGAAAAATACAAAATAGTGGTTGCTTTCTGAATTCGTTATTTAAAAGCAGCAAATAAATCGTTTTTGGAACTCAAGAAAGATTAAACATTACCATACCACAGACAACTATGAAAAATAGTTGAAGGATATCACATTTTTCTTCGGCAATTCTATAACGTGACAGAAAATCTCCCAAAATCAATGAAGTTGAAAAATTAATCAACAAGAAAAAATCGAGATCATCAATTTCGGCAAAAAAAACATAATTTTCTCGCCACGAAAAATCTTAAAAACCCACCTTTAACTGAAACGAAATTTTTTTCCTCGTCAATCAAACGACAATGAGGCTTCGATGCAGAATCTTCTTTCGGGCAATCGCATTTTTGACCCAAATCTTGGGAACTATTATTCTTGATTCCTTTTTGGAATGGGTAATTTGACACTTTTTTGCTCGTCAAAGAATCGTTATCCGCGTTGCAATAGTTGGCGGAATAGCAAAATTGTTTCCTATTCGTTAAAGTGGGTGTATTGGGTAAACTATTCCACAATTGACCGTTCTTGCCCTTTGGAAGTTGATTTGCATAATTTTTATGCTGATTAGAGCACCAAAGTTCGTGCGATGTTAACTAAAAAGTAAAAACAATTCCTGATGAGAAAGTATATTCAGCCACTGGGGCCTTTCGGAAATGGACTTATTTCAGTTATTTCCGCTAGGTAATTAATTTCTACTCTCACGTAGCATTGTAAAACGCAAATAACATCATCGGATATTTTTCTGCATACTTGTCGTCTCAGTGAATCGATTCCGGCAAATTTTTGTAGGAGTTAACTAGGAAAAATCTGTATCGTAATGTATGACATTTATAGAATGACAAAAAAATTTGTATGTCATTTTCCACAGAATTTTCAAAAGCCGTTTTTTCAAATATTTTCGGCGGATTATTCAACAATATTTTTAAAGTTGTTCTTTATTTCTTCGTTCAAAAAACGATACTGACATGATACAAAATTTGCAGACTGACTTGATGCAAAAAATTTCATGAATTCTCGATAACAACTCTGTGCAGGAAAGTATTTCAAGAAATAGAATAATAAATAAGAATAAACAAGAAATGAACTAAGGCTAATTCTATCAATTTTGCACTGTTTGACAGTGCATAAAACTACATCGCAATGTTCAAAATTGTGTGCTAAACAGCGCGATGGTGTTTTTATGGGTATGGCATTCCAACATTCACGAACTTGAAGTTACGCAGAAAACTAAAAAATCCAAGAATAATATATTGGGCTTCAACATGATACCCACATGAAGTGTGTTCTCATCCCCCAAAGCGTCGCTTTGGACTATCATCATCACAGTTTTCCTAAAGAAAATTCTAATAGCAGAAAAAGCCGATTGAATTTCTTTTATCTTTCGTAATTCATGCCCATAATCAAACAATAAATTTCCATTCTATCAGCAATATGATGCGGTAGCTGAATCGTCTCTAAGTTGATGTAATACTATTTGTGGCTGAAGAGACATACTCAACAAAATAATAAAAAAAATTTGATCATGTAAAATGTATGGAAATCGGCGGAATTTTCGCTTGCGTACGTTTTGACAAGAGAAAAATAAACTCACCTTTTCCAGAGAATTGCCAACCGAACGAGGAAGTTTTACTTTACCGCCTTGCTACAAATGTGAAAAAATATGAACAAAGATGATAGATATAATATCTACGACAAAGTTATGAATCAAATTTTTCTAAAATGGCGTAATTTTGTTTAGAAAATCGCCGAAAAAACTGGTTTTCACCGCAATAGGGGATGAAAATTTTCACAGAAACGCAGGAATTAGCTTGAATTTTTCAAGGACGGAAAGTCCTCTGTCAAAAAGGTTTGGTTTTTTTCTATTGTGAAAAGGCTCGGAGAATGGAAAGTTGAAAAAAGGAAAAAGAAACGGAGCAAAAATTACGAAAAAATTGCGATTCTGATTGTTTAGGTATACTTTTCTGATTTTCCCAGAAATGACTCGAAAGTTCAACATCATATAGGAAGATGAAGTGCAAAAACCATCTACTGCAGTGAAACATGAAGCATCTTTCTTCCGTCAAATTTCGAATAATTTTCGAGAAAGGAACAAAGCTTGTGATCAAAAAAGGATCACTGACGGGTAATTGCTTTTAAGTCAATATCGATGACGACTATAGTTAGTTGAAGTTCAAAAATTATCAATTTTCTGACGTTGTGCTTACCGCCTTTATGAAGTAGCAAAGCGAAAAAGTTATACTGCGGATTTGAAACAGAGAAGATAAAAAATAGGAACAATCAACAGAATGTTCCTAATGTTGTTCCTAATGGTAAATGAAATGTGCAGCTTTCTGGAATGGATATTTCAAAATTCTAGACTATTTGTCCTACCACGATGGATTGAGGACCTGAACTTCAAAAAAGAATTGGATGGACATTTTCGTTTTGTTTAGGCATAAAAATATGACAAATAAGGCCAACTGATATAAAATGCGTTTTCTTAGATATCTCGAAATTACGCAAAACAAAATTAACGAAAACGCAATGCAAAATTAACGAAACAGTTGAGTCATCTCGTGGATATGCTGTGACTTTTGAATACTTCTATACTGACAACTAGAACGAACAACTGAAAAATAAAGAGTACAAGGCCACCAGTTTTCTAATTTTGCCAAAATGAGTACTTGCACTTCACACAGATAATGGGCAGCAGTGTGCCGAGTACCCTTACAGTAATAACAAATTCTTTCTGGCAGAATAATTCATGCAGACATGGTTTTTCCTGAAGCTTTCATAGACTCACGTACCTGCTATAGCTTGTTTCTATACTATATTTATTTTGAAATGATCGATGCAGTGGTGGGAGTTTCGGCAAACGTAGCCTAAATCAATTCGATAACTTGGAATGATTGAAAAGAATGATCATCAATGGGTCTGTTTCATAAAGGAAAAATTTATTATATAGAGTCAACGAGCCTTTCATGATTTTGAATAAAATTTTGGCTGCAACTTCGCTGCATCGATCATTTCAAGATAAATAGAGTAAAGTTCTAATGACTTGTCTCTACTAAACATACGGGTCCTGATGATGGGATATAAAAACTCTTTTTGCTATTCATTCAAAAAATCAGAGTATGAGAGATCAGACACAAATTAGGAGGATATCACCGGGAAAAAATGAATAACCGTAATTTAATACGGCGGCAGCTATGATCTACTGTCGTATAATGAGTAGAGTTTTCTAATTTCAATGAGACTAGTATTGAGACAAGAACTCAATAAAATTTGATTTTTAGTCAAAGCGTATTTGACCACTTTCGAATGACACTCAGTAGATTGTTATGGTTATCAACTATGCAGGAGAATATTTTAGATAGGAAAAATAATCAGTTTTAGCTTGACCATATAACGTTTTTTACGCTCGTCACTATTACAATTTATTTTCCGATTTTCCATAATTTTCCACTAGACCATAGATGAGCCTATTCAGCAAACTCCTCAACGTTTCTTGATTATAAAATTTTTCGCAATAAGTTCTCTATGTTGAAGATTTTGAAAACAATGTTCATTTCTGTTGATTTTTAATTTACGGATTTTCCAAAAACGAACTACTTTTATGAAATGTCATCCCGTGAATAATGAACGAACCACGTTCTACATAGTGTAAAAATATCAAAACGAAGAGGACAATGAATTATCTAATTTTTAGTGGTAACACAGGAATTTCGGAATTCTATGTTCATCCATCATTGAAACTATTGATCTTATACAAGGGGTATTTCAGAACAGTAAAAATCTCACTCTTCACTAAAGCCCTTACCACAATATTCAAAAATGCCGCCGCGTCTTCCGGATTTAAGAAATTTAGGCCCCAAGTCAAACCTTTCTCAGGGTCGCACCAATAAACGAAACAATCCGAACCTCGAAAAATATCGATTCCTACAAAAAGTAATGCACACATGCATAAATGTGTTGTGAAAAAGTGCGCGCTTTTGTATGCACAATGACTAATAATTAATGTTATACAGAGAAAATGATAAAGCTATCAGTTAGCAGAGTGTTGTTAGCTCGATCAATTTATGTGAAAGCCTGGTACGTTCTCATACCGGAAACGAAGCACATTTTTATACTAGTAGCAAGAAAATTTATTGCATAAGAAACTATAGACTGGAGATGGTGATTAACGATGAAGAAAATAAAAAAATGATAAATCAAGGGATGCATATTTTCATTATCCATAACTGTCATTCACTTACAGTTATCAACTCTTTCTCAGTGTTATAAATAACTTTTTCTTTCGGGAAACAAGGAAAAAAGAAGCTCATATGACTGGAGTAAGAGTTCAAAATTTTATGTAAGTTTAAACGAAAGCCCAAAAAATAATACCATTCTCGGTTCCCTTAATGAACTATTGCGCTTCCAAACTGTCAGCCAAAAGATTCTCAAAATCATGTCACTTCATCTGTTGAATTGATTATGCACTGCGATAAAAAACATTAGTTTTAACAATCCGTTGGATGGTTCTAATAAAATGAGAGATTAACCGATAAAGATTATGGAGAAATTTTGAAGATCATCGTTCAATGAATCGATCTTTAGTATCTCCTAACTGTTGCCGCCGAATAATAAAAAACATTCCAAATTTGTACACTCTAGCTTATGTTGGAATTTAAATTTTGACGCTTTTTTCAGATACTGTAGAAAAAGCTGCAGAGAAGTTCATAAGAAAATCAATGAATCAAGACCTATTGTGGCATTCAAACTCACAATTTAAGTCAGTATTTGACTCTTGAGTTTCGACCGTAAACCATAAAGTATTATCTATCTTTGAATTATAACTTTTTATTTATTTAGGTCAATGTCTATTTTCTTTATCTTTTGTGCTTTTCTTTCGACTCTCCTTTTCTTTTTGTTATTCTTTTCTCTCTCCTTTCACGTTCTTTCATTCACAATTTTTTATTCTGTAACCTCGTAAAAACTCGTAAAAAGATTGCTGAATGTTCACAATCGAAAAGCAGAATATGATTTTGAAAGGCTGGATCAATAATTCCGATGTTATCAAATTTTAGGTTGGAGCGCAAATCTGGAACAGGGTTTTTTAGGAAACTTCTCATTAGCGCGCCGCTAACTTTCCTTATTTGTATTACTTTTTCTTAGCATGAGTAAAATTTTAATTGGCACAGGCCCCACTTAACCCTGATCCGGAATGATGAAATTCCCATGCATGAGATCGTATCCTCCAAGATAAAGATAGTTCGAAATCTTTTGAAATTCATTCTTCGAGATTAAGTTCAGTTCTGGGAAGTACACTAAACTTGTTGAAAAGACAAGTTCTAACTCAATAATTCCGAAAAATGGTGATTAAGCATACAGTCAGAATTAACAAGAAAATACGAGTTTTTGCAGCCACGGACACAATACATAATCTGGTTTTCTGACTATAGCTCATTTAATTTAAAATGATAGAAGCAGCAAAAATCAATTGATGAAAAACATCATACTTATCCACTGCCGATTTGGACAGATATGCGTTGATACCTGAGTACCTGAGACTATTTGATAAATTTTGACCACATATCCCGGTTATCGAAGGCATTTTCAACTGTTCTGTTTGCCGCTCATTGACGAAAACGGTTTTTCATTGATTGCAATAATAAGCTTACTGGTTTTTTCCGTATTAAACTTACCTCGTTTTTAGTTTCTATCAGTATCTTTATTCCGAAAAAAACTTTCTGCAAAAGATTCAAACGGTTATTGATAATGTTTCAATTTAGAAATGAAAAATATATTTTTACAGTGTTTTCTATTATTCGGTTTTGCTTCTTGACAATTTTTTCTAATTCTTTGTTCTATATTTAATTTATTTATATTTTTTCTTACCTTTCAAATTTATCGTAGGCCAGATTTTTCAAGAAAGAACGAACAAAATTTCTCATAAATAGTGAAATGCGTAGAAATAAAGACAAGACCAACAAAAATGAACATTTGGATGGTTATAAAAACTGAAAACACGAGAAAACCCATTAGCAACGGCCATTTTCTTGGCATCGTTTGTGAAAAAGGAAAGCTCGACATAATAACAAAAGCTTACGATTAATTTCTGCCGTTTTTACTGTATTTTTCGGCCTCATAAATTTTGTGAAGGCATAGGCGGAAAAAGCCATTTTTCTACAGTATAATCTCCATTACCGTCGAATTCTACACAGCAATGAAATAAATCCTAATTATAAGTGCAAAAATATAATTAAATGGAGAAAGATGGCAAAATAAGATGAGAGGAAAACGAATGGAGGGAATTTTTGTCCAAAAAAGGAACCAAATTTAATTAGGTGACAAACACACGCATAGTTAATTAGATTTTTGGAGAGAACTGAACGCGACTGGAGATAGTGGAACAACATTACGTTGATAAAAAACATAATTGAAGGGTTTTAGAAAAATATATTGGCGAAAACAAGTGAAAACGAGAGTGAAGGGAGAAAAAACAACAACAAATATGAAAAATATAAGAAAACTTGTAGACAAAAAACTATCGTACGAAAAAATATAGCAATCAAGAACCTCTTAGAAACTAAAGAAAAAACATACGCGAAACAGCAAAAGTCAGAAAAAATGATCAAAAAACTAACTCCACTAAAAAACAACAGTACAAACGGTGAAACGACGAAATTTGTAAAATACGAAGGGAATAACAGACGTAAAAACAAAAGAAATAAGTAAAAAATTAGAAAATAGGCTTTGGAGAAAACAAAATGTAAAGAAGTAAGTGAAACATTACTCGAATAGTATAAAATAACTAAGGAAGAAACAAAACATAAAAAACAAAAATTTTGTAATGCGTATAACGCAAAATGTGAAAAAGTGAAATTATGCGAAAACGTGAGTCGATAAAAAACAAAAACAACGAAAAACATTGAAAATGAAATATACGGAAAGCAAACACACCGATCAAAAAAATGGCACAAAAGAAAGACAGAAAAAACATACTGCAAAATAAAGAAAAATTCAGTAAAATTAGCGGTGATAAAACTAATAAACAATAAAAAATTACAAACATAAGGTTGGAAAGATA